>WYDK02118170.1:3456333-3467904 GCA_009867345.2 Toxicodendron radicans
CTCATTTCAACAAAATCTTTGTAGCCTGGCCTCGGACAAAACGGATCTCTTAGAAACTGCTTGCGCATCCACATTGTAACCCTGCTACGAATCCACCATTGAAGCTCTCTAAGATGATTCCTTCTGTCGACTGAAGACAAGAAGAATAAATGAGAGTAATGAATCTCTTGCGTTTGGATTTGATATTGTTCACTTAAGCCAAGATGTGCCATCAGAAGGCAAATATGAGTGAGTAACTCTCCACCTTTCATTAGTTTTTGCCCGTGCTCTTTCCATCCGCAATGGTTTGCAGCATATCCCAACATTTCTATCCAAACTTTACTTATCATCTCCCATTTTTGTTTAACATTATTAGTTGTTCCATCATCCTGAAATTTCTGTTCCAATTGCTTGGCTAGTCTACATCCATAAAATAGCACTGACAGACTTCTGCCTCCCTTAAATTTTTCTAATGAACCATCATCAGTTTTCACTGCAAACAGTGCCTTGCAGGCTTCACTTATAGTAGCAGACATATCAAGCTTTCTTCGTTTGAAAAATCTCATGGCCTGTGAACATGTATCTCTATATCTTATCTCACCAATCCCTTTCGGCAACATGGTCGGACATACGACTAAAAGATACAACATGTAATCTGATACACATTTGCTAATTTTCCATTCTAGTGGAAGTTTATTTTTGTCGATGTTGGATAAATCATGAAAGTAACAAAGACTCGTAGCAATGTGCCAAAGAAGAAGGCTATGATCAAATTCTACGTCGATTGTACTCCAATGAAATTCTTCGAGACAATCCCTTTCCTTAAGCACATTATCACCTCTCTGGGCCAACAACTCTTTACATAACTTGATACTGAAATTATCACCTTCGATTTTCTTGCCGTTCTCTGTGACCTGATTGAAGATCATTTCTTGCAAATGGACATCCACATCTTTCCAATGCAAATACAAGTACTTCTCTGACCATTCTTTGATGCCAAATAATTTCCAATGTCCACTAGTTTTGTCTGATAAGTCTGCAAGACAAAAACTTAACAGGTTGTACTGACCCATCGATCCTGACCACCTCCGGCGATTGTGAGAAAATATACCTCTGGAGATAAAACGATATTTGCTCAACCAAAGTTTTGTCCAATCGGAAAAAAGAAGCACGATAAGCGCATAAACTTCTAGAAAAACAGCCCCAAGTAGAAGTATCCAAGTTATGGAGATGTCGATTAAAGAAAATCCATGGTTATCAATGATAATGAAGAAGGCAACTGATACAGAAACGTGGGAGAAGAGGTAGATGCAGCGAAGAAAGACACCGAATCCGGAATAAATTGTACTCGCTTTCGTGTAGAGCACATCATACATGAATCCAAGCTCAATAGCTACCAATTTGAAGGCATCTTCCGCCGACTTGTTGTGAGTGATGAGGGAGTAGCTTTCTTCGCGTTCCTTGCGGTCAAGAATTAGATCTGCATAGAGACACCTAAATTTCTTGAATAATGAAAAAGCTTCAGCTAGATGGTCAACTTTCACCACTGTTAATTCCTTCGGCAGCAGCTCCATTGAGGGAGTAAGTATCATTTTTGATACATCTACTACTGTAGTTGATTCTTCAGTAATATCTCTTGGATGATCACGTGATTCAGCTGCAACGTTAACCGACATCGATTCCTTTGACGACTCCTTTTTGTTTTCTTCCATAATTTCATCAAAATATTGAGCAGGTCCACCGGGATCGGGAGAGGAGCGCAATGAATCTTTCAGCCGCCTTGCGCTTGAAGACCAAAGCACCAAAGTCCTTTCTCCATACTTAATAATTCCGGTGACAAACACCGGAATGCCTAAAAATCTGAGGACGATATTGCTGTTCCAAGACGGTATGAAGATGTAAAATGCTACTACGACTTGGACTATAAGTTCAAGAAAGTGCCTTAACCACAACTCATTATCTTCTAAGGAGTAAGCTGTGATAGTGTCTGGACCACCGAGGTGCAAGAGAAGGAACGGTGCCCAAAATGCATGGAATACTTCATTTGATTGCGAAGATTTATGATCAGAATTTCCTCGGCTGCGGGCAAGGGTGCCGAGGGCAAGTGTTGCCACCCAATCTGATATCAAGTATGCTAACCAAACAATGAGATTTATCCAAATTATTCTTGTATGTTTTCGTTGAGAACCAAATATGATGAGGATGATCTGTAGAAAAAGACTCAGTAAAACTAATGATCGAATCTCCCACCCGTTCCAAAATCTCAAGACTTGTTCTGAAAATGGTAGCACGGTCATCTTCTTCTAATCTGAAAATATTTTTTAAAATACGCGATTTAAGAGCTTATTTATTTAGAGTTTTTGTCTACTTGTTTGAGAAGAGAGACAATTAATTAATAAAAAACAAAATCATTACACATGCATAGTAGATAATTCATCACCATAAATGAGTCTCAGCCTGGTTTTGTTAAAATAATTAAGGATTTTACTGCATACCTTGTGACATTTAATTAGCAAATTACATTGGTTGTTTATATTACAAATTCAATTCAATAATCGCATATAACTCAATCAACAAAAAAGAGATATATAGAAACAAGAGAGGAAGCTAATTAATTAGAGAAATTAAAGTAAAAAAATGTACATATAACCAAAGTTAAAGAAAATCCTCCCAACATCTTGTAAACTATCATTTTGATTGCAGAAAAACTTTTAACCCTGCACCAAATCTTGAGAAACAAAATTTGTTGTTTTTTGGGAGATTATTAACTTGATTTATTAACTTATGACGGAAGACTTATCAATTTTCAGCAACAAACTTGATCTCTGTTATTACTACACAATCTTAACTTGGTTCAGAAAATGATATATATACAACTCAATGCATTATTACTTATGGAAGCTAAACAAAAATAAGAAAATGATCGCCCTACCACAGGAAAGAAAGTAAGAAAAACAAATAATTGAAGCCAAAATCATCATACATATATTACAAGATGCTGGAAAACAATATTTAATTATAAACATCATACAACATAATATAGACAACCATTTCTATTTACAAAAGAATTACTACTAGTTAAAAGGTGTACGTAGTACCTAGAAATCTAATATAAAACCAAATGATATACTATGATTATGAAATAACTCAATTACCAACAAAAAGAAGAGGATATATATATAAGTTGTACCTGAAAATTTGTTTAGCAAATGGAGGGTAGATTGACCTGAATCAACAACTTGATCGATATATATAGTGAAAATTGTTAAGTCAGAGTTTGGAGAGTCTTTTATTGGATAATAATAACAAGAGAGAAATACAATATAATATGTAACTCTTATGTATTCTTGTAATTATGAATCCAAGTTTATGTAAACAGTTTAAAAAAACCAAAGTCTTCACAACAGATAAAAGAATAACTTCTGCGACGGGGAATAAGGAAACATGCAGAAATAAATTAATTAAGTGACGTATGGAATGAGATAGAATGGATTCTCCTTTAGAATAACTTCATTATGGTTTCATCCAAGTCCAAACAATGAAGTAAAGAATTAAGAATCTATGAAAAATAGGTACTTTTTTTTTTTTTTTTCCCCGTTATTTGTCATCATTCATAACTAAATCTACGTAAATACAATTGTGAGTCAGTAATACCTTATGTTGATGTATGTCAAATCTAGATACATGGTCTAGACCTAAACCTTGTTTTTAATCCCAACTGTTGATGTATAATATTGAAAGTATCCTTATGTTATATAAGCTATTAAGACTCTTGTCTCTTAACCGATATAGGATTTTGGCACCAACACCGTACTGCTTCCACAAACAAGGTTATGTTTAATTCTTGACAAGAAATATGTAAATGTAGAGAAGTCTCAAACAGCTAGAGAAGTCTCAAACAGCTAGGAGCTACAGAGTCAACTAAAAGCACAATAGTTGAGTATGATAGTTGATATATATATATATATATATTATTAAGATGTTTATAATACAAAACCCATTCTAGTATGGTATGATTTATTTATTTAGATTTACATCAAATCCAAGCCTGCCAAATGATGAGTAGATATTATTTGAGTTCCATACGATCATCTTTTTCCTTTACAGATTCGCTTTTAGGTGAACTTCAATCAAACGTCTTTCTCCACATAATGTAAAGTGTAGAGGTTTAATAATTAATCATTTAAATCCAAAAAATGAAGAAGTCAAATTTTGATCGATGAACCAAATTTAATATATACCTAAAACGAAATTCCAGTACTTAAATGAAACACCTCCGAACATCTTGAAAAGGTTCAATCATCTTAATTCATATATGAACAAATGTAGTCCAAATTTGAATAATATGAACAAATGTAGAACCACCCAATGCATGAAACACCAGCTTGAGATCTCCAGGCTGCAATTTACAGGATAGTTTATACAAAATTGATTCTGGAGCATCGTGACAGGTCGTCAACAACGACCTGCGACTAAGCAAACTAACTAAAGAGCGACCTATGAGCTCAGTGAGCCGATTCAGGTCGAGTGGCGAGCTTTAAAGACTTAGGAGAAATAAATGCATAAGTGTCAGTGTTTTACTTTGTAGTTTTTGTTCTAGAATATTACACGTGTATGCAAGGATTTAAAAGTGGGGACACTTGTCATTAAAGTTGTAGAGATTGGGACAAATGTCAGAATTATGTTAGGGTTTTTTTAGGGTTTTGTGTGCCTATAAAAATGACACTACTCAATGTAAACGGAGCTTTTGAAATCAACAAATATACATAAATTTAAAGTAACCTTTGTGGTCATTGTTCGGAGTCCTTTGTGGTCTCGTCATCCTTAGTGGGCGTTCGTCAATAGTAAATCCTTTGTGGGTTTACGCCGTCCTTAGTAGGTATCTATCATTTTGTTTGACTGGTCATTGTTTTAGCTCCACTAGACGCATCGTTCATAGCAGTAACAAGCTAACTCTTCGTTCACTGTATCAATTTTGGTATCAGAGCAAGTTATGGTTCCATGAGAGATTTTCGGTCAAAACCAACTTCTTTGTATTAGTTTTAGTTTCAGAGTTTGAGTGGTGGAAAATGGAAGAAACCAACAACGCCCGTGGTCGTGGAAGAAACGTTGGTCGAGGTAGAGGTCGTGGTCCAGAATTGAAAGATAAGGCTCGTGCCCATCGACAAGATTTGAGGGAAATAGAGATCGAAGAGTTGAAAAGATCGCTTCAAGAAACCCAGTTGCAAAATGAGCAACTCCAACTAAGAGTTTTACGATTGGAAAACCCATCTGAGAGGAGGCAACTAAATGGGTCAGATGGCGCATTTATTAGTGGCAATGAAGATGATGATTACGATAACTCATTTGGGGAAACGACTAGTGAAAAGGAAGGTTGAAATAGGCAGAGGCAAAGAAAATCACCAAACATTGGTATGAAAGTAAAGATCTCGGGGTGTGATGGAAAATCACACCTAGATGACTTTTTAGGCTAGTTACATACAATCGAACAAGTCTTTTATATTAAGGAGTTCGCGGAAGAACAGAAAGTAAAGGTGGTCGTTATTCGTTTGAGAAAACATGTTTTTGTGTGGTGGGAACATATCAAGAAGCAACGAGCTAAAGATCGCAAGTCTAAAATCGCAACGTGGAGAAGATGTAGAAATTGTTAGTACCCAAGTTCATGCCTGAACGCTATAGGTAAGAAGCTTATATCGAGTATCACAATCTGTCACAAGGAAGTTTGTCAGTTGAAGAATACATCGTTGATTTTGATCGCCTTAGAATGAGGTGCGATGTCATGGAGGACGACAAACAGACAGTTGCAAGGTTTTTAAGAGGTTTGTGACGTGAAATACCTAACATGGTATATTTGCAACAATATTATGGGTACAACGATGTTTGTCCTCTAGCAATGATAGTTGAGAAACAATTAAAGGCAAGGGACGCAAGTTTTTCACTTTATCCAAGAAGTTCGTGGAAAGAGAAAGTTTGAGTATGCAAAGAGGTGCTACGCAGATTTCCAAAGGGAATCCTAAGTTCGCAGATAAAAGCAAGCAAGTGAGTGAAGCGAGCTATAGGGTAAGCAATGTTATAAGTGTCAAGGAATTGGACATTTTACAGCGAATTGTTTGAACAGACAACTTGTTACACTGGTCGAAGAAGAGGAAGATGAAGAGCCCATTTATGACAAAGACGAAGAGTCAGAGCAGTCTAGTGAGGGAGAGATCGTTGGCTACCAAGGGGAGTGTTTAGTCATCAAAAGAACTTTAAATGTGGAAACCGTGGGCGAAGATGACTCATGGCTTCGAAACAATATCTTTCACACGCAGTGCACAACATATGGTAAAGTGTGCAACATCATCATCGACGGGGGTACTTGCACGTGATCACATCAACTATTGTTGATAAGATGAGTTTGCAGACCAAGGAACACCCAAAGCTCTACAACTTTCTTGGTTTAAGAAGGGCAAAGAAGTCCGAGTTAGCGAGAGATGCCTTGTGAAGTTTTCAGTAGGAAAGAACTACAAAGACGAAGTCTGGTGCGACGTCGTTCCTATAGATGTATGCCACATACCGTGGCAATATGATCAGTGAGCTATGCATGATAGTTACAAGAATACTCACTCGTTCAAAGAGGACGGAAAGAAGATTATTTTAGCGCCAACAGAGTTAAAGCAAGCTGAGAGTTCGCAAGAAAACCATTATATGTCTAAAGCCGAAGTAGTGGAAGAGATCAATAGTAAAACCGAAGTTTTTGCTCTGGTTGTTGAAGAAAACGAAGAACAATTAGAAGTGCCAGCATAAGTGCGACCAGTTCTAAAAGAGTTCAACGATGTGATACTTGAGGAGATGTCAACAAGGTTACCACCAATGCACGACATCCAACACTGTATTGATTTTGTACTGGGGCGATCATTCCTAACAAGGCCACTTATCATATGAGTCCTATGGAACACAATAAGATCAAAAGTTGAGAACCAACTTCTTCTGTATTTATCCACATACTTCTTCTGTATTTTCGTTGAGAACCAAACATGGTGACGATGGTTTGCAAAGAAAGGCTCAGTAAAACCATCGTTCGAACTTCATATCCATTCGAAAGTTGGATGACTTTTCTGGAAAAAGTTTGAGCGGCCATCAATCTTCTCTTTTCATATCAAACTGCACGTAGTTGAAAATTTGTAATAAAAAATAAAACAACGATGTTGAAAAGTTGTTATGATATAATTATTTCACAAGCATATAAGAAGTTAACACAAACGCTGCGCAACTTAAACTTTCGTTAGTTTTCTATTAGGATTACTTCCTTACACCCCCTCCAACATACAAAACTAACCGTTGCCCCCTATAATTAGCCAATTATATAATTATATATGCTGACATATAATTATATATTAAATATTTCAAAATCACAAAAATTAGTTAGAAAAATAAAAAATAAAATATATTTAATATTATTTTTAAAATAATTTACATTTTTTTTAAGGAGGTATCCAACTATCTGAGATTGTCGAAACCACCATTCTTAGATTACGGGAATTGAGGATCTCTTTTTCTTTTTCTTTTTCTTTCAATTCCAATTTACACAAAATATATTTCAACAAGTATATATTTTCTAGTTTCAAATAAATATCTTTTAAAAGAGTAATATTACATATACATCATTTTCATACATCATCATGTGGCAAAAAATGATTAGATGGAAGTTTATTTTTAATTTAAAATCAATCAATCATCTTTTGACACATAATGATATATGAAAAATAATATATGAAAATGATGTATGTGTAGTATTATTGCTTTTAAAAAGTGTTATATATATCAGTTTCTATATTTTTACTTATTTTAATTTTTGATCTTGCATTTATTAGTTTACAAAACAAATATTTAAAAATTATATTTCAATTTTTTTTTTTAGTTTACAAATAAATGTTAAAAAGAAATATAAGTAAATATTTTTAATAAATTGTTTTAATTTTTTTATGCATTTTTTTTTTTTGAAAGAAACGTATTAAATATTTTTTATCAAATTAAATGGATAAAAAAACATTTAATATGTCTAAAAGAAATACAAGTACGTGTTTTAATAAATTGTTTTTATTTTTAAAAAGACATTTGATGTACTTTAACATAAAATAATATTAATATTGTAATTAATAATATTGTAGAATCCTTCTTTTTGATTGAAAGGTGGTGTTGCGATTTGCTTCATCACATTCTTCTTTTTCTTGACACCCTTCTGTTTTTCATATCTTCTTCTAAATTTTTATATTGGATATTTTTTTTTCTTTTTGTTGTGTACATGTAAAATTATATGCTCATAATTAGAAAGATAAGTTTAGAATCAACAAGTAAACACCAAAATACTGATTAAAAAAAGTTAGCATGGAACATCTATTTATATTAAGAATGAAAGAATGTACTGCTCTATTATTCCTATCAACAAAGTGGAAAAAAAATTGTACAATCTTCTAACTTGCTGTGTAAAAGACTTGTCAAAATTGCATAACTAAGAAAATGTTCCTACGCCACAACAATCTACTTAAAAAATAACTGCAAACACCATAGCTGCGAAACTTCACAATTTGAAATGAAAGACAATGCCCATAAATATCACCAAACTTCATGTAAACACAAGCAGAGCAGGCATCCACTTATCATTTTGCAACCCCACACCTTACTTTATACTTCAGCAACTTTTCCCTGCTTATGCAGCTGTTGCTGATCTGGGATTACGACCACGCCCACGTCCCCATCCCCATCCCCTTCCACGACCACGCCCTGCAAAACCCCAAGTAAACATTTATTACGATAGAATCAGCATCAGCAACTATGCAAGTGAATAAGCAAAACTCAAAATAAGGGAGGATAATGCTCTTGGCTGCCAAGTCCAAAGAAACAGTTCAATTGCTTAAAAAAAAAAACTTAAAGCAAAGCAACGTTTTAAAGGCCTCAAAAACATTACTGAACAATAACGCTTTTGGGAATAAGATACAACCTGACCAAGTAGGTATTGCTACATACAAGCACTAAATACTGATTATTAGTGCAAACACAAGAAGAGATTAATGAAACCTGTTGCTTACTAAGGATTCCTTGTTCTTTATAAAATTGTTTAAAAATCAAAGGAACTTGTTTAAATCATATTATGCCGTACTTGATACATATAACCCCTCTCAGCTCATATTAGATGAACTTTCGATAGTAACAAAAGGCAATTTGTCCAATGCTCAACAAACTTACCACGACCTTGTGGAGGCGGTGCATCATATTCACCATAATCATAATATCTACCCGAATGACCACCATAACCCCATCCTCTACCCCGAGAAGAACGACCTCTTGCACGTCCCCGACCTCTGCCACCAGAGCCACGTCCACCATCCCAACCATCACCATTATAATCTCCTGCACCATTTTAATTTACTTAACACATTAAATGAGCAGATCATGATCAATTCAGCTATTATATGTAGCTGTCAAATATGTACATAAAGGCAAAAGTTGATGGGATTTAAACCCCTTTTTTACTTTTTCGTATCTGATTAAATGAGTGCCAATACTCAAATTCTTGAAATGAATGTGAATGCAACCGATTTTATGAAATCAAATGCAATAATAAGCTCAAAACATTCAATACTTTAACCCTGTTTTGCTTTTGTGACACTGATTCCAGCTTCTATTTACAAAAGAACTTGCAATATACAATTTGCAATGAAAGTAAATATACATCCATTTAAAAGCATCTACCATTATGTAATTAAAGTAGCTGTCCAAAGAAAAGACTCATACCTCTACCCCTGCCCCTTCCTCGACCACCACGCCCCTTACCTCGTGTCCTTGGTGAACCCTCTGAGATCATAAGACAATAGAGCATATAAAATCAACTCAAACTCTTACCAAAAGTAAAGACTTGAGACTTATAGACAAAAGAAGTCTGTTCACCTCCTTCATCTTCAAATTCATTCCACGGTTTCACTTGATCAGCAGGAAGAGGAGTCTGGTATCTGCATTCACAAAAATAGAGGAAATTCAATATACTGCTACTAATTCCATCAAGGCTTAATAGCAGCAATAAGCATTATGGGGTTTTGACCCCATAATTAGTTTTTTGTACGAAAAGAAATGTACAAAGTATTCCATATACTGTCCAAAAATGGACCATTTAGTCATCACAAGGATGTACAGTTCCACATTCACATTTATTAATGTATTCAGAAAATCTATTTTGGTTAGCCTTTTTGTCCTTAGAAGGAAAACAAAGCAGCATTACTCATTTTAACCAAAACTTGGTATCTTCAGAGTCACAACATAACTTCACATACATACCCAAAAATAAAAAAAAACACGCAGAATGTAGAAAATAAAACAAAACAAATAGAAGCATCTAAGCACATAGCGCCATAGCCCAAGTAACAAGTTCAAAATTTACCTTTAAAAATTACATTAATATGACATATCGTTCACTAAAGAAGAAACAAACCCTTCACAAGTTATGTCACTAATTGTCCTGAATCAAGTCCACGTGGATAGAAATTCACATATAGATATGATGATCAAATGGATTTGAATTCAAAGTCAAGCCTCTGCCCATGTAACAAAACTTGGGTATTGGCAATTCATACCGAATATGATCCATAAGTATTACTAAAGAAACATCAAATCTATCAGTCAAACCAGAATAAGACTTTCTCCTTTCTGTTAACTATTACCACAAATCAAACTTTGCACTTACACAGTGAATAATAACATATTCATCAACAGACAAATGTGTACAAGAAGTTATCAGGCATATACCTAAAAATATTTAATTTTTTTGCATTGTATACCATCTTATAGGTCCAAAATTCGAAAATAAGTGGATAATGGATACAGCTATACATTGGCAGCAAACTACTCTCAAGTTACTTTTAAATCTTTCTTCTTTCTGACAAAATAAGAAAATAAATACGATTGATGGCAAAATATTAACTCTAAATTAGCTTACTATCCTAGTAAACAACCACCTTGTAGTAATTACTAAAAAATGAGGGTAATAGAATGCAAATTCAAGGACAAATATATGAAAAATATCAACAAGGTATTTGGAAAGAATATTACTACACTTACAAAGTCCTCATGCAAAGATATGTGTACAAAGTGATATATCATACTATGATTGAAAAGGTGAATTTTTAAAGTCAACTTTTTAACTAAAGTCAAATTCACTCTCCCAATCATGGTATGACACATCATTTTGTACATATATCTTTGTATGAGGACTTTGTAAGTGTAGTATTACTCATTTAGAAACAAAGCGAAATCAAAATGAAATGACTCAACCATAAAATTTATACAAACAGACATCATTCAAACATTACATAATATAATTATTTATTTATGTCTATGCAATATGTATTAATTGCTACAAATACAGAATATAGTATGATTTTACTAGACACATTCACAATTGATAATTGGACAAAAGGAGGAAAATTCCATACACTCTAAACGTATAAACAAACCCTAACATATTTTCGTATGTTTGGTTTAAATTCGAAAACAAGTTTTTAAAAACTAGGATACAATTAAAATTTAATTGTATTCTCCATATTTTCAACAAGAAAAAAA
>WYDK02118170.1:3505269-3519936 GCA_009867345.2 Toxicodendron radicans
GATATTAGGTAATTTAAAAAATATAGGGGTTTAAAATTTAATTTAAATATTTTCAAAAAAATACTAAAAAATTATTTTTAAAAAATGTACCAAACACATTTTCAAAATCCTATTTTATCCAACTTAACTCTATCCTAATTAACTTTTCAAAAAAATACTCAAAATAATAAAACAAACGGGCCTAATAATTCTATAATTAAGGCGGCAAAATTTTTTATTCAAACAAATAAACATTATTTCTCCACATTCATTAACTTTTATTTTAATACAATGAATTTAATCTGCTAATTGTAGTGCTAGCATGTTTTAAGAATGGACTTAAATATTAATAGTCCATGTTTTATTTAAAAAAAGAATTAAAAATAAATAAAATAAAATTGACCCACCTTCTAATTCGATTCACATGTGGTCATATTTTGCATGAGGTTTTGTCTTCCACTAAAATCTTTTTCTTTTATGGCAAGTTGTCTTGTTACTTGTTTTGGCCCTTCAAAGAAGTTCGAATTCACACCCACTAAAAGTGAGTAATAAAAATATATATATAATTATAGATATAAACTTAGGTCGAGAATCTGATGCTATCGACGTCAAAATCTTATCCATCTTATAATTTTTTTTTATTAACATTATACTATTCACCGCGGCTCAATTGGGAAAGCACATTTTTTAATGAGGCAAAAAGTTTATGCTAAAACAACTAGATTTGACTTGATTCACTTTTTTATAACTTTATTTAGGTAATACAACTAGATTTCACAATGTGAACGAACGAGAAAACCAGTCATACGATCACAATAATAATATTGTATTTATAAAGATCTCATATAAAAATATATATATATAAAGTGATGTCTTATATTATGATTGAAATAGTGAATTTATAAAGTCAATTTTTTAATTAAAGTTAAAACACTCTCTCAATCATGATATGACACATCACTTTATATATGTATAAAACTTTATAAGTATAATATTATTCACGACCACGATACGTTATAAAATACTTAATATATATTATACGAGATCCCATTTAAGTAAATATATTTTATATAAAAATAGAAATTTGACAAGACTAAAGGTTGCAAGTGTGTAGTTGATAGTTGAGATGGATAATAACAAGTTGTCAAAATTTCAAGAGACAATTAAGATACTATTTGTAAGTCCACTATGATATCACTATCTATTCAAACCAAATCATCAACTTCATTTGTCTTTAGTTCTTTACGTGTTTCAGGTTCCAACCATTCATACTAATTTTCTGCCTCCATTCTAAGGGCTAAAGCTAAACAACAATCATGTCGTGCATTGACATTTCTTAAGTAAATATCTGGTTCATAAGATTATGAGGGGGTGTTTGATTGGGGTTATCCCTTGTTATTAAGGTTATGTCATTTTATATTATTTACATTATTATAATTAATTGTTAAGTAATATAAGATTTTGATAATCTTTCATAACCAATGGTAATTATTATTGGTTATATAGATGGTAATCTGATTACCTATATTTTCTATGGTATTCTGAGATTACTTGGTAATCTTATTTTTATTACAATTTTGTCCCTTATTAATAAAACTTTAGGACAAAAATGCTTTTATTATTTAAATAATTTGTAAAAATATTTTAGTACAATTTTGTCCTTAATTATCAACACTTTTGGACAAAAATGTCCTTAGCTTGAAAATAATTTACTTCTACCACCCAACCCCCCCACCACCAAGCCGTGGGAGGGGATGTTTATTAAAAAAAACTTTTATTGGTTGGGGTGTTTTTGTTGAATTTGAAATGTAGGGGGTTTTAAATGAGTAATTTAAAAATATAATAAATAAAATAATATTATATTAATATTTGAAAATGAGGGAAATTTAAAACATACCCACCAATTTATCTTCTCAACCAAACATATCAATTAAACATATTCACCCATTTATTCTAACCTAACCAAACACATTTTGCTAACATTCCTAGTAATTTTTCAAAGTTATCTATCTTCTCATTAATATAATATTCCCAGTAATATAACATTCACTTAACCAAATGCCTCCTTGAGAGTGATATTTAAAAAAAAAAAAAAAAAAAAAAAAAAGTTGATTCATTGACTGGGATGAAAATGGTATTTTCTTAATCTTTTGGAAACAAGTGTACTTACATAAAACTATAGGTATCACTTCTTACCTTTTATGCACTACAGTAAAATATCTCTATAGTGATACTTTATATAGGAATAAATTCTATATAGTCATAAAAAAATTTTGTCACACTTGGGATAGTTATAAATAAAAATAAACTTCACATTGTAATAAATTATAATTTTTTTTTAATTCTCGTTTTAAGAAAGTTGTCTCTACATAGTAATAATTATATATATAAGATTGAAGATGAAATAAAATATTTATCTAAAGTTGTTTGCGACAATTATTTATGTTTTACAGTTGTTACCATATTTTTGAACTTGTAGATACGTAATAACTCGTTAACATGTACATCTTCTTGTTGAAGTCAAAATATTTCTAGGTTCTCAAGCATGTTTGGAGCTTCTTAGCATGAAACTTTTTGTATTTCCGTACTATCATTCTTAGGATTTTCTCCTTCCTCTTCTTATTTAATTGCAGCAATGATTTCCTCTTTAGTTAAATCATACACGACTTGTTGTTTATTTAGATGATTGAGGAAGAAATTTATATCTATTCAATTATTGTGTAGTGTAGTGTTGCCCGTGGATACATGTACTAGTTTTTTAAAACTATGTCTATCTAGTTTATCAATGTTCATGCCTTGAATTTGATATGTTCTATTAATTAATTATTAATATAGTACATATTTTACCTCTATACTACTTGCAATAGGGATAATTAAGTCAAAACAATAATTTTTGTAACTACACATTTATTAAGTCATGACCTCCTCATAGTAATAAATTAGTTTAGTCTTACCATTACTATAAAGAGGTTTTATTGTATATGGTTCGATCGTACAAGCTTCTAGCTCCAATCTAACAAAAGACGACATAACATCCTTGAGGCTTCAAAGTGATACTCGGATCTAAAGAATTCTGAAAATGATATTATCATCTATATCAATGGATGAAATTTATCTTCCATTAAAGGATGTAAGACACTTTTGTCATTTCATACTAATAAATTTAAAAGGTTGTAAAATTCTTTAAAAAACATGTTAAAAATAAGACATAAAGGGCAAATCTGTGATTAAAAAACATGTTAAAAATAAGACATGAACGATAAGAGTCACTTTCAAAATTTTCCCGACCCAATTGTACTGGCATGAAACCTAAAGGACAAATCTGTGATTACCCATTCGAACTAGATTGGTCGCACTCGCACCGAAGGTTAGCCATAGGCATTGTCACCGTCTATAAAAAATTTGGTTCCTTTGACACGGGTCAACATTGACATTAATATTTATCTATACCGGCCTATCAACCAATCAAAAGCAGCCACGCTAAAGTACCAAATTTAATGAAGAACGTGGACAAAACGAAAATGAACTTTTATTTGTTTAATTAAATAATCTAAAGGCAAGTATGTCGACAGAGCTAGAAGTGTGAAAATGCCCAAATTTATTTTTTATTATTATTTGAAATGATAAAAAAATATATATGAAGAATGTTTTATAATTATTATTGCTAAAATGTTTTAATGCTTAATTTAGTCATTTTCCTACATTAATTAATAAATACTTTAATGATCTTTATTCTATGATTAAATTTCAAATTTTTAATTTTTCTATATTTCAAAGAAAAAATTAAAACCCTCTTCAATTATTAAAAATCGGATGTAAAAGTATAAACAAAACCCTAGTAACAAATATTAATATTTTATGATAATTGAGTGAGCGTTTGAAATTAATCGATCTCACTCCCATACTTTTATAATTATTATCACAAACTTTTTAAATGATCAAACTATTTTAATTCATCATTTAATTTCTTTTAAAATTGTAGTGTGTTTAAAATTACTCAATCACATAAGTGTATACGGTAATTTTATTATATATTAGTAAATATTCTGATTGAAAAAATATATATATATATTCTCATAAATAAACGTCTTTAATATTTTTAATTTTTAAAATGTCAAAATTTGTTTTGAAAGACAAATTTACTTATAAAATCGGATGACTTACCTTAATTACTCTTAATGAAAATTATAAACACAAAAATAGTCATAATATACTAAATTAACATCATTTAACATGTTTTAATTAGGCTGTTAAATTATACAAGAAAATTTTAAATTTGATCTAGACTTTTGAATGTAGCATAATCCGATATTATATGTTAAAAATATATCATTTGTTGTTTTATTAAATATATAATTGATAAGTTATTAAATTTTACGGTTCAATTTATTTTTAAAATAAATTTGATATATTTTAGAAAATTGTGATTATTAAGTTAATTATATATAAAAGAAAAAAGTCGGAGCCGAAATTGAAGGCCATGTCGGTAATTTTCGTTTTTATCTTCATCTTCCACAGAAAAACCACCGTCAAAAACAGGACGCTCTGCCACTTACTTCATGTTTAACAACACCGACTCCTTCATCCTTTGACCTTTTCCCATATTCTTTTGACTTTTTAATCTTAATATATTCACGAATATATTTAATAGTTTCATAACTCAACTCCCCTCCAATTGATCCTCAACTCCTCCACCTTTTAAATGTAAACGCTAAATTCAACTTTGCAATGGCGGCTCTCTCTCTTATCCTTATATAAACACCCACCACACCACTATTTCTTTCTTAAGAACGAAGAAAATCACCAACCCTTCTTGTTGTTTATCTCTCGTTTACTCGAGAAATTTTTTTTTCTTTTTCATGTGTTGCTGCTTTGTAAAGGTGGCGAACCAGAAAGGAAAGGAGGCCGAGAACAATCATCAGGTTGATAATGAGCGGCGGCTGTTTGAATATCAACCGTTGGATGAATCTCAATTATCCGTTAGTGGCGGTGATGAGACGTGGATGTTTTCGAGGGTGAGAAGGGAGAGGGAGATGTCGGCGATGGTGTCTGCGCTGAAGCACGTGGTGGCTGGAGATGATTGCCTGCAGCGGCAGAGTCACGACGGTGATGAGTATTTGGTAAATGAATTGATGGATAATATGAATGTTGCTTCAAGTGAAAGCTCCGTGCATGGTGGCTCCCCCTCTTCTTCTACTTCATGGAGTAACAGCGGCCACAAAAGAGCAAGAAATCAAAATATTCAAACCTCTCAAGATTTTTCTTCTTCAAGAGGTAAGTTTTATTTTCAATACTCAATTAAATATTTAAAAAAAAATTATATATTTACTCTATTTCTAAATTTAAATCATCTTATGTCTTCGACAACGAGTGAGATTCGATTCTAAAATATTTAAATTTAAATTGTAGACCAATTTTATATGAAAATGGAATATATTTTTGAAGATTGTAACTCTACCTCTTAATTTTTTTTCCCTAAATTAAATAGAAGTAAATTATTATATTAATGTTAATATTGCATGCAAAATTAATACCGTTATTATTATATATATACTCAAAATTAAGAGTTAATTAATAATTAATGATTGATTTAATTCTTGTTAATTTTCATCCCAACAGAAACTTCAAATTCAATAATGCAAACAGAAATTACATCATACAACACAATATATGAGTACACCACCAACAATGGCGACCAACATCAGAAGAATAATAACAGCACCGCCATTAACGTTCAAGAACCGAGAAGAAAATACAGAGGAGTGCGGCAGCGGCCGTGGGGGAAATGGGCGGCGGAGATAAGGGATCCATTCAAGGCTGCAAGAGTGTGGTTGGGCACATTTGACACGGCGGAGGATGCTGCCAGAGCTTATGATGAAGCCGCTTTGAGGTTCAGAGGCAATAAGGCCAAGCTAAATTTCCCTGAGAATGTCAAGCTCCGTTCACCGCCCCCAGCTGCCGAGGCGGCGGCGGCTACCCAGTTCACCATTTCCGGTTCTGCACCACCCCTTTTGAGCATTCCCACATCCACTGAGCCGATTGTTCACTCTCAAGTGGGGGCTCCTGCCCCTATGGTTTTGAATTTTGCTGAATTTCAGAGGCAGCCTATGAGTTTGTACGACCAGCTTGTGTTTTCTTCTTCATTGGCTTCTAATTTATCGCCGCCGCCACCGCATTTGATGTTTCAGCCTCAGCCTCCTCAATATTTCATGCCACCCTCCACTCAGAGTAGTGGTGATGAAAATTTTCAAATTCCTTCATGGATGAGCTCCCATCAATATCCTCCTAGTTCAGGATAGCATTTTTTGTTTCCATATTATGCAATACAGTTAGTCACATTTTAAAATTATATAATACAGTTAGTCTCTCTTGCTTCCAAAATCCACTTCTCGACGCATGCAGAAGTCCATTCTCGTAAATAAAAGTTCATAAAATCTTATGTTTTATTGAATTACGGATAAGAAATTTTACTTAACACATATCTACGAATGAAAGAGTAGATTTTAAGTCCAAATTTTACCTTTACCTTAATATCAGATGGCAAGTCCCTTAGTGACTGGGGTTAGCTATATGGCAATTATCAGGTTTACCAAAAATAAAAATAAAAAAGTTATTTTCTCCTGTAAATGTGTATATTTCTTTGAAATCCATTCTTTGATGTATGCATATCTGTAAAAAAAAAAAAAAAGCAGATTTTGAATCGTCATTTTAAGTCTAACCCTGATGTATACGATATTATTCAGTTATGATAATGGAGACTTTGACTGCAATTGCTATATCCAAACAAAGATTACAAGTTGAAGTAGAAACTTGAGAAGCAATCTCTTTCAAAGACTTTCTCACTCAACCAATTGAAGATGGTGCCTTCTTGATAATTAAAAATTTTTGCCATTATTCATGGCAACTAGCTTCAAACTTCTTTTTTTTGTCTTCTGGGTTAAGATGTCAAGACCAATTTGAATAGTTTATCTTCGTTACTTGATGAACAGGGAAATTTTGAAAGGGTATGTGAATGAGACAGTGACTTGGTCTAAAGGTTACTCTAATACTTATTCCTTTGCGTATGCAATTCAACAAACAGTATTCTTAAAAACAATTGAATGCGTGGAATTTCTGTAAGCACACAAGCTCTTGACTTCAACTGTATATAGTAAAAGTTGGGGTACGGGTAACGTTGTCCTTTTATTGACCTTAGTTGGGATACCCTGACCTTTTGATTAAGAGTTTATGAGGACATAAAATCAAGGTTTAGAAAGAGGGGTAACATGCCCTTCAATACTCTCATTAAGAGCAACATATTTCGTCCAATAATTGATCAGAACATAATCATTAGTCCAATGATTGAAAAGGAGAAAGTAAGTCTGTCATTTATCATCAAATAACAATGGTAAAATGTTCACTCACAATCCGTTTTACCAATTAAACGACTTGTCTGATAGGGAATGTTCTTAAGACAATACCCGACTACAATTCAACTGCTAATTACATAATCCATTTTAGGAAATTTGTTGAATGTTCATAAAAAGATAAGTGTTAGGTAGGAAGGGTGAATTCAATGATATATTGTCAAATTATGGAAATGGTAGTGCCATCCCAGATTGACCATCTAGTTAAAAACTGGTAAATTAATTGACTGACCATTACTTCTTTCCAATATTTGAGATTGGATAATAAATTATTATACACACACACACACAAAGTGCACAGTCAATATTTTGAATCTGACCATTTTCATTGACCTCATTTTAATAATACCCTTTTTTACACTCTTTAATAAGTCTAATATATAAAAAAAAAATGACTAAATTCTTTACTTAAAAGGTTAATAATTTTCTCAAACGTCCCAATAATTTTTGAAAACTTACCCTTGTTAGAATTATAAAAACCACTTCAAATTAACAAAACCCTTCATTAAATTACACTGTAAAAGAATAAACAACCACCCCCCACCCCCACCCCAATCCCCCCCCATATTTAAGACATTAAATAGTTTTCGACAATCACTAAGACACTTTAAACTACTCATAAAATTAACCCTTAACAGAATTTAGTAATATAGGACTTAATAATATTAAAATCATAATAAAAAGTAATTTCTAACTGTTAACTTCAATAGACAGAATCTCCACCTTCAAAATAGCCTCTATCTTGGGATATTTAAATTGGGGGCATCCAGGAAAACTTACTTCCAGTTTTGTTTGGAACCAACAAAAACAGAATAACTTTCTGGATGTAAGTTACGAAGGAACGACAATCAGATAACAGTATGATGTCATTTCCAACACAATTTCTAGAAATCAATAAGGTTCATTGACTGGTACCTAACTATTCCATGCATCTACTGATAACACTTGCTAGTAAATAAGGTATCATCCGAGAATCCGGTTGATCCGGCACTGGCAATTAACTCTAAATCATATGGTTAAAGTAAAAACACAGTTAAAAACACAAATATGGAGGAAGCCATGAGAAAGATCAGAATCTTAGCGAAAGCATGAGAAATTATAAATGAACCAAGCGGAGAAATTTAATTTCTTTCCAACTGCTACTAAACAAGCCCAATGAGTTTTTTGCGTTAGCCAGCAATAAAAGTATGTACTGATAGTATACAACAATCTTTCAGTTTAGGAAACAAATTCGAGATCTATATTCCCTAACCTCCTACCAACAAAATAACTTCCAGAAAGAACCTGATGATAAATTTGCATGCTTGATGAACCCGCTCGAAGTTGAATTCACATTGATTAAGATCACAATTGAAACCTATGAAACATAACAAAAGACAGCATGTCAGTACGGTGCTCTGTTGTATTCATTGGCGCGACATAAAAATACAGAAAAAGAGAGACATCTACCTGAAGATTGGGTGATGTCGTCATCATCAAACTTTGAGGGCAGCTTTGTGAACCATAGTTTCTTTGTGAATTTGATGGCAACTCTTCTCAACGAGATCAAGTAGCTTCTCCAAGTTTGTTGCCCATGAGTTGAGAATGTCATTGCTATCCTTGGCTACCACAAAACTGACTACTCCCTTTGGCCTGTCAATTTTAGCCACCAGTGCCTTGGACACAACCATATCTGACAGATGCTTCTCCGCATCCTGAATTTAAGTGCAAAATTGTATAAAGTCTTAAGGCTGATCAGGCAATAATATTTCATGAAGAAATTCCAAATTCATGCAGCTGTGGCATCACACTAAGCATTAATTAAACATGTTCTGAGGGAGAAAGGGGAGGAAGAACTCAATATTCAGCAACACAACAGAAATGGAACTGGACCAACAAGAAATGCCTTTGCTTAACTACTACAACAGCACGCCTCTTTAAGGGCAAGGACTATCCAGCCTCACAGGCCAGCAAAAGTATTTCTCTTCCTTCTCTGTTTGTAACAGTGAGTCACAACAGAAATCGCACTATTCAGAAATTATTTCAAGCGTCGAAGGTATAAACAGTTACTAAAGTGGCCCATTTTTATAGGATGTTTATATGGAATTAAGAAAATCACCATAACTGAAAACTTCAGACATTATCTTTTCATTGGAATGTGACTGATTACAATTAATCAGATTGTGGACTTTAGGAAAAAGTGATTGTCAAGAAGATCTAATTGGCAATGCAATGAAATTGATACCAGGAGTCATAACCGTCTTTACGAGCTATATGTTTGAAAAGACAAGACAATTGGTTGGGAAACTACACCATTTGACGTAAAATTAACAAAGTACTGGTTTCTCCCTTGAATCCACCCACGCACACACAGTGGTCAAAAAGATTTCTCATGGATGAAGTTTGACATAAGAAAATACTTTAACAATGACAAACCTGGATACTGAGACACAAAAGCTCTGCAAGTCTCGTCAAGGTAATTCTTGAGTAGTACTTTGAAACAACAAGAATATTCTGAAAAACATCAAGTGCTTTGCAAATGAATAAAGGGGTTCAATGAGAGGAAAACACAAGGCACGAAACCTAAGTCTAGGCCAGAACTTACGTGTTCAATTATTCTCTGTCTCAAATCTTCTGCAGCTTTAGGACCCAAGGGTCCTCCGAGCATGCTATTTTCATTAACAAACTCCTTCTCGTATGTATTCCAAAGAGATGTCCACAGGATGACCTCCATTGTGACCAACTGTTTCAATAGCAACCTAAGGCAAAAAGGCCAAAAAAAGGCAGGCATCAATTAAAATAAACATCATATGTCAAACAATGGACCTAGAGCAGGAAGATATTCAAGAAAACACTATTTACATAAAAGGCATACCTAAAATTAGGAATTTCTGAGAGATTCTTATCCTCCAAGGTGGAGTTCAAAAGGCTTGATTGCATAGGATCGTGTGGGGCCAACACCAAATACCAACAGATTTTCCTCAGGACCTGCAAGTTAAAATAATTATGTATAATCACAGATTCCCAGCAGAACTCAGAAGGCATAAATAAGGACAAGCTTTACCGGTATCCACTGGTCTGGGTTTTCTCTGATGTAAGGAATCTCATATATTGACTTATAGCAGCGACAAATTTCAAGGTAATCATTGTTGTGAGAATAATACCTGCAAGGATGAGAAGAAAAAAACGAAGGTACCATTGTAAACTCCATTAGCAATTCTATGATTTAAATGCATACGTAATATGATAATTTCCATGGAAAAACAACATAATAAACACCCATCCCAACAAAAGATTTAGTGAACAAGGAATTCAGTTATATTATTGATATCATTATCATAATTATGATATTATAAAGAATCAGTTATAATATTCCTTCCATGAATTTGAACATTTGCATGACGTACTTATAAACCTCTATCATACTGCAACCAAACAGGAAAGAGGGAAAAAATGAAGCTCGAATTCCAGTGGTGACCTAATCTATTATTTCATAAACCAATCAAACCAAGCATTACAAGTTCATAGCATCAAACACCCTGAAGTAAACTAGAAATTCTATATATCTGGGTTGTCAAAGTAGGCAAATGTCAGAAAACACCTTCACGGGCTGCTGCAAATGTACAACAGGGTGTCAAAGAAACACACCATTTCACATCTCCAAAACAGAAGGCAAGATAGGTGCAAATATCCCAAGCATCATATATCAATGGCTATATGACTCTAGTCTATACCTTACTAACAGGAACATTTAAAGTACAATCTAGAAAGAACACCGTCAACCATTCTACCTTTAATGAAGTTCATGATTCCAAGAATAAACAAGATAATAATCCAAAATTACTCCAACCTGGCGGCCAAATCCAAAACAAGTAGAATCTATTTTCCACCCTCTAGATAAAAAGATAAAAGTACACATCTGCCAGAGCCTATATATACACAGTATGATTACATTTAGATATCATATTTTTCCATGTACTGGAGTAAATGGGAACAAGCATCTAAGGAGTAAACCATAAAAGAAAGATAAAATTATGAAGCATGTGTCTGTGCATGCATTATTTCACCAAAATGTACACAATTATTGCACAAAATAATCTCATCTCAATCAAGCATCATATAAGAACTTTGTGAATATGATCACACATTTAATCAGACTATCCACAAGTAAACAAAGCAAATACCGAACCAAAAAATAAAATATGAATGGGACTAGATACCTTATCATTAGTTCATAGTAGATCCGTTTCAACTCCAATAGGGATGGTATATCAGCAGGAGCCTCTTCAACAACATTGTCACCTTCTTTGGGCTTTTTCTTTTCTTTTGAAGGATCAGCATCAAAAACTCTTGGACTAATCCTCCTTGACAGAATTTGTGCACGAACATAATCCTGGCGATCTAAGCACAGACGAACCTGCAAAATTCAATTTATCAGCAAATGTCATCATAGTTTTGGCCCAAAAAAGAATTATCCAGCATTGATGATAATGAAAGCATAACAAAAAGAATCCCATACTTGCTCAAGAATGAATGCGATTTTCTCAGTTTTTGCCATAGCACCAAATGTTTCCACCTGTAACTTATAAATTATTAAAAAGAATACCATAGGGGAATGAAAAATACATGAAAGGCTTAGTCAAATACAGAAAATACTGACAGCCACTTCTTGCATAAGATCTGCTGCTTCAGCTATAAGCCCCTGTTCTTCCTTAATCTTTGCAAGTTTTTTAATCAACCTTGCTCTCTCAATTTCAACATATATCTGCAACAGATGATGTTTATTAGAAAAGAATACAACAGTAGGTAGTGTTAAATTAACTAAAAGTAATACTTAAAAGATTTATTGGCACTTGTTCACCTTCCCCGCGGAGACATTGTTTAGTGTTTCTATGAGCTCTATACGAGAATCAATATCTGGTGTCTCATCAATATATTGCATTGCTTGTTGGACCATTGCAGTTACGGCCTGCAGAAACATTCACCCCCAATGAAACATCAAACATGTATCTCAAAAAGTGAACCATTTAAATATTCCCCAAAGAATTTAGCAACAAATGATTCCATATCTGATCAAATGGTTCACCATGCAAGTTATATGAATAATTTGAAGAACACTAAATGAAATTCTAAGAGAACCAGAGAGAGATAAATAGCAACACAGGAGAGATAAAGAAGTTACAAATATTAAATAGCATTACTTCTGTTCTCATTATTCTCAAGTAAATACATGAAAGACGCGCATACACAAAGAGATATTTTAAGATAATAACATCATATTATGTGATATGTAACACATGCAACAGTATTTTACATTAACATGCCACAAAATTCTAGATGTAATCAAATCTCCAGATCTTATCATCAATTAGATAACCGTACACAGTTAGGAATTGAACACAATAGGAAACACCATTAATGACACACACTATCCAAGGTTCTTCCACACACTAAATCATAAGCAAAAGGCATATCCACAGTTTTTTTCTCTCTTGCTCCCTCTTTTTTTTTTTCCTTAATAATGAGATCATTTGCCCATCCCCACATTTTCACTAAGCTCAAAACAGGGGGCTACTTCCAGAACCTACAATCTTGGTAGTCAAAAAATTGTGAGATATAATATCCTAAGTAGGTGGTCACAAGGAGATTTGAACCCTAGAACTCTTAAGTTGAACCAAGGGCTTTTACCAATAAATCCAGCCCTTGGGGATATACATCCTCTATACTATTTTCGCAAAAGATAATAACTCAGAAATTGTGTTTGAGCCTCGACGTAGAACTAAGAGCTTATTTAAAATTAACAAATAACCCGAACAATCCCCTTTTCCAAGGATCATGAACTAAAACATTAATATGAAACAAGTAAATGCATCAGTGTACACATATAAAACAACAGAACACCATAAGAATCTCAGTTTAGTACACAATTCCACAAAATCCCATATAACTGAAGCTGAAACTTAACAGAACCAGCAAATAACATCTATCAGCTTACATTAAACAGAAATCATCCAAAAAAAATTATTTAATATATAGTATTGCAATCTACTAACATAACGGAAAAACACAAAACTCCTTCGATTCAAATTTGCAATTAAACCACATTTATAAAAAGAGTCGTAAATTCAAATTGTAAATAGTTAATTAACTCACAGAACCACTCTACAAATCCTTTACCAATTGCATTTGCATTACAAACATCTGCACTCAACCATTAACATAAATCTATAACACAATTGAACCCTCAAAACCATCACGATGGCAATACTTCGTCAACCATTTCCTTTTCAATGCATATACATCCAATTATTCTTCACTAAATACCAAAAACAAAAATTCCTTTCATTTCAAATCTACAACTAAAACTCCACAAAATACCCAATTCACAAACCCAAAATCCCAATCTAAACAACCACTTAAATAAAAATAAATAAAAAAACTCACCTGCTTCAATTGCCCGCGTTTCTTGGACAAATTAATAATCTGCTCATTAAGAGTCTTCCAGTCTTTAGCTTCAAAACAAAGCTGCAAAATGTCGGTCACGGCCTTCTTGGTGCCCGCCACTTCTCCGGCTAGTCTCATCTGCTTCTCGATGTTCAACAGCTGATCTATTTGCGCCTCTAAATTGGCTTTCCCCTCCTGAACCATTGTCAAAAATTAAAACGCTACGTTCAAAAAGAAGTGATTTTGAACAGAGAGATGTTAGATCTGATCCAATCAGCGACTTACCATTGTTGAATCGATTGAATATCTAAGACTTCAGAGAGTTAAAAAACAAACCCTAAAGGAGAGATAGATTGGGAGTGTGATTTTGAGAAGAAATAAAATGCAAAAGTAAACCCTTGAACACGAAAGGTTTTTATTTTAATTTTTATTGTTTTCTTAATTTGCATGTAAGTCCTTAACAATATATGAAATTCTACTACGGCTACAAAAAATTTCTTACTTTTCATTTATACTCTTTCATCGGAATTCATCCTATTTAAAAAAAAAAAATAGAAAAAAATGTTACCAAAAGGGTTACTAGTTCAACACCATTGACAGTGCCAGAAAATCATGAGATTATGTCAGTGGAAACTTGTAGACGGTAAAATCTACGGTCGATTCGAAAGGGATTGATCCGGTGTTGAACGAGTCACTGTCAACCAGATGGACCTACACAGAGAGAGTAAAAAAATGAAGTTATGGAGAAACACCGGTGTGGTGATTTGGTAAGGATTTAAGGGCGATAGTTATACCTTGGGTAGGTGAGGGATAGGTTGGAATCCGATCAAGACAAGGCCAAAAGGCAAGGAAGTCGAGA
>WYDK02118170.1:3598314-3609879 GCA_009867345.2 Toxicodendron radicans
ATATCTTGTGAACATATTATTTTTATTTTTATCGAAAGTAATCATATTTAATGTCAATTAAACATCTCTTATATGCATTAGACTAATAAAGATGAACGAGTATAAAAATAATTATCTATTTATGATAATAAATAAATAAATAAAACCTAATATAAATTATGAAATGAACTTAAAAATTAAAAAAATAAAAATAAAAAGAGAGAAAAAAAAAGTATTGTAAGACAAAATGAGTAGATTAATCCTCGTGAACAAAAAGAGCAATTAAATTAAAAATTAATTAAATTTAATTAATAATAAATTAAGAGATGGAATCTCAAAATTAATTGACAGTGATGGATCAATCGTTGATCACACGTACGCTCAAAAAAGCAAGAGAGACAAAGAGACAGTTTTTAGAGAGATAAAATAAATTAAAATATTAAATATAAAACTAAAAAAAAAATTAACTAAAAGAAGAACATCATAAGAGAGAGAGAAGTAAATAAATTATTACTAAAATATTAACTTTATTCATATTACATATCATCACCTCATCAAAACCAAATCCATATTCTTTTTTAAGGTAGAAGAAGCTGCAATAATTTATTGCAATGAAATTGAAGTGTTCGGATTAATTTACGCGTATCTTGATTAATTTTTAAAATTTATTTAATATATTATGAATTTAATTAATCGAGTAAATCATAATTATGTATTATTATAAATCGTCTCATGGTTTGAACCTAGAAAGTCAATAAAATGAGTACATCTCCTTAATCACCAAGTTAATCCCTTGAGGTTATTTATGTATTTATATTGAGCCAAAGAAATGAAAGTTAGTAAAATATACATATATATTTTTTACAATAAAAAAATCTCTTAAAATTCGTAAATTGAAACCTTGTTAAATTCTACCGTTCTGTAAAAAATAAGAAACAATAACCTCTAAACTTATAAAAATCGATAAGAATAAACCTTAAACTTGGTCGTTCGACTAATCTGTGAGTAATGATATTGAATTTATTTTAATTTTTTATAAATAAAATAATTAAAAAATATATATAATTTGTTTGGACACAATCCCTTTTAATTATAATAATAGAGAATTTGATTCCATTCATAATCTCACTCACTGACGTTCTTTGTAAACTACCTAGAAAGACAAAATAATCACATAATTTTATAAAGATTAAAGACCCAAAACCCTAGTTTAGTCAAGAGTTTTCTTTGGGAATATAAAACAAAATTTTAATTAAAATTAAATCTAAATTAATTAAAAATTATTAATTCAATTAATTATTAATTAATTAAATTAAACTAAATGAAACAAAGAGTGTCACATGGCATGTGAACAACAGCTGTTGTGTTCACTCTTCAACTTGATATATACCCATCTTGACTCCCTTCAAAACGTTTAATTCTTTTTCACATTCATCCCTTTCCCCTACTTTGATTTCTCTCACTTTCGTCCCTCGACTACTTTGATTTCTTACACTTTCGTCCCTTTTGTAAATTTATTTTTTTAAGCTCTTTTCTTCTCTATCTCTTCTTCTCTCTGGAGCGTCCTTCCAACACACACAGCTCTCATACACAAAACAACAACAAACAACCAAGAACCCACACAGCCTTCCTTCTTCCTCATTCTTGAGCTCTCTCTAATGGCTGAAACTAAACCCTAAAGAGTTCTTCCTCTTAAAGCTTCAAGCTTCAAGCTTTTTCAACTCAGTTCTCTAATGGCTATGCTCACCACCTCCTTCTTCTTCTCCTCCTTCTTTCTTTTACTTCTTTCTGAAACATCTCTTTCTTCTTCTTCAGCAACAAACCCGGATGCTCAACAGTTGATGAACTTCAAACTTGCTTTACCAGACCCTTCTGTGCTGAAAAACTGGCAGCAAAACCAGAACCCATGTAGTTTCAATGGCGCAAAATGCAATGGAACAAGAGTTTCTTCAATAGACCTCACTTCTCTCCATTTAAGCACTGATTTTCATCTTGTTGCTTCTCATCTTTTGACTCTTGAAAATCTCCAAACTCTCTCTTTGCAAAACACCAATCTTTCAGGCACCATTTCTCTCCCTCCTGGATCTAAGTGCAGCTCATATTTAACCTCCGTAGATCTGTCTCTCAACAGCTTATCCGGGCCTCTCTCCGTTTTGTCCAACTTGGGTTCTTGTTCAAGCTTGAAAAGTCTCAATCTTTCAAGTAATCTTCTTGCTTTTTCTGGGACAGAGTCTGGTGGGTTGCAGCTCAGTTTGGAGTCTCTTGATCTTTCTTACAATAATCATATTTCAGGCCCCAATGTTGTTCCATGGATTGTCTACAATGGTTGTGAGAACTTAAAGTTGCTAGCTTTGAAGGGTAACAAATTTACAGGAGAGATAAATGTGTCAAAGTGCAAGAATCTAAAGTTCTTGGATATTTCTGCAAACAACATCTCAGTGTCTGTGCCTGCTTTTGGTGATTGTTTAGCCTTGGAGCATCTTGATATCTCAGCTAATAAGTTCAGTTTTGATATTTTTCATGCAATCTCACCTTGTGAAAAGCTCACTTTCTTGAACATTTCAAGCAACCAATTTGGAGGCCAAGTTCCTGTGCTTTCTTCAGCTGCAAATTTGCAATATTTCCTCCTGGGAAACAATCTTTTTCAAGGGGAGATTCCTTTGCAACTAGCTGATTCTTGTTCAAGTCTTGTCAAGATCGATCTTTCTTCGAATAATTTGTCGGGTACGGTTCCCAGTAGCTTCAGTGCTTGCTCTTCATTGGCCTCTCTTGATATTTCTTATAACAAATTCTCAGGTGAATTGCCTGTGGACACTTTCTTGGAAATGAGTAGCTTGAAGGAGCTTGTTTTATCCTTTAATGATTTCACTGGTGTTCTTCCTGATTCTTTATCAAAACTCACCAATTTGGAGACTTTAGATCTGAGTTCAAATAATTTCTCAGGTTTAATTCCGGCTAATTTGTGTCAGGATCCTGGAAACTCCTGGAAAGAGTTGTATCTTGCTAACAATTTGCTTACTGGTTCCATTCCTCCTACTCTTAGGAACTGTTCACAGCTTGTTTCACTCCATTTGAGCTTCAATTATCTCTCTGGAACTATCCCTTCAAGCTTGGGGGCTCTGTCCAAGCTTCAGGATTTGAAGCTGTGGTTGAATAATCTCCATGGGGAGATCCCACAGGAGCTTGGTAACATTCAAACATTGCAGACATTGATTCTTGACTTCAACCAGTTGTCGGGACCAGTGCCTTCTGGTTTAAGCAACTGCACCAATTTGACTTGGATCTCATTGTCGAATAACCAGCTGAGTGGCGAGATTCCTCGGTGGATTGGCAAGCTTTCGAACCTCGCGATTCTCAAGCTCAGTAACAACTCCTTTTATGGTAGCATCCCGCTGGAGCTCGGTGATTGTAGGAGCTTGATTTGGTTGGATCTTAATACCAATAACTTAAGTGGCTCCATCCCTCCTGCGTTGTTCAAACAATCTGGTAAAATCGCGGTGAATTTCATTGCGGGGAAGAAATATGTGTACATTAAGAATGATGGTAGTAAAGAGTGCCATGGAGCAGGAAATTTGCTTGAGTTTGCAGGAATTAGCCAGGAGCACTTGAACAGAATTTCAATCAGGAATCCCTGTAACTTCACTAGAGTGTATAAAGGTTTCACCCAGCCCACATTTAACAACAATGGATCGATGATGTTTTTTGATATTTCATACAATATGTTGTCAGGAACCATTCCGAAGGAGATTGGCACCATGTCAAATCTCTATATCTTGAATTTGGGGCACAACTCTTTTTCGGGTACTATTCCATCGGAGCTTGGAGGGTTAACGCTTCTTAACATTCTTGACCTCTCGAGCAATAATCTTGAAGGGACAATTCCGACATCGATGAGTTCTCTTAGCTTTCTTTCAGAGGTTGATCTGTCGAACAACCATCTCAGTGGAATGATTCCTGAAGGTGGACAGCTCGAAACTTTTCCACCTACGAAGTTTGTCAACAATTCAGGCCTTTGTGGATTGCCTCTTCCCCCGTGTGGGAAAGATGTGGCGTCAAGTGCAAATTCTCAGCATAAGAAGTCTGATAGGAGACCGGCTGCTCTTGTGCGGAGCATTGCAATGGGATTGTTGTTCTCCCTGTTCTGCATCTTCGGTTTGATCATAGTTGGTGTGGAAATGAAGAAAAGGAGGAAAAAGAAAGATTCAACTCTTGATGTTTATATCGACAGTCGTTCACATTCTGGCACTGCAAACACCAGTTGGAAGCTAACTGGAGCTCGCGAAGCATTAAGCATTAACCTTGCTACATTTGATAAGCCCCTAAGAAAGCTCACCTTTGCAGATCTTCTTGAAGCCACCAATGGCTTCCACAATGACAGTCTTATCGGCTCTGGTGGTTTTGGTGATGTCTACAAGGCTCAACTGAAAGATGGGAGCATTGTAGCCATCAAGAAATTAATACATATCAGTGGACAAGGTGATCGCGAATTCACAGCTGAGATGGAAACCATAGGGAAAATCAAGCACCGGAACCTTGTACCTCTCTTGGGCTATTGCAAGGTAGGGGAAGAGCGGCTTCTGGTTTATGAGTACATGAAGTATGGAAGTTTAGATGATGTTTTACATGATCAGAAGAGAGCTGGGATCAAGCTAAACTGGGCTGCAAGGAGGAAAATTGCAATTGGAGCTGCAAGAGGGTTGGCGTTTCTTCATCACAATTGCCTCCCACACATTATACACAGGGACATGAAATCGAGCAATGTCCTACTTGACGAACACCTCGAAGCAAGAGTGTCGGATTTTGGAATGGCTAGACTTATGAGTGCAATGGACACACATCTGAGCGTCAGCACGCTAGCAGGCACACCCGGTTATGTCCCTCCGGAGTACTACCAAAGCTTTAGATGTTCAACCAAAGGTGATGTTTACAGTTATGGCGTAGTTTTGCTCGAGTTGCTAACAGGAAAAAGGCCAACCGATTCAGCAGATTTTGGTGACAATAACCTTGTTGGGTGGGTGAAGCAGCACGCGAAACTCAAAATAAGCGATGTTTTCGATCCAGAACTCATCAAAGAAGATTCAAGCCTCGAGATTGAGCTTCTGCAACACTTGCGTGTAGCGTGTGCATGCCTAGACGATCGACCATGGAGACGACCAACAATGATTCAGGTTATGGCAATGTTCAAGGAGATTCAAGCCAGTTCTGGGCTTGACTCACAATCCACCATTGCCACTGATGATGGAGGTTTCAGTACAGTCGAAATGGTAGGTATGACCATAAGCGAAGCCCCCGAACTAAGCAACAAGGCATAGAACAACAAACCACATTCGAATGCGATTTGAGCAGTTTTCAACTAGAATTCTTTGAAACCAAGAAAGAGGGTGGTATGGTAATGATTCCATTCAGCTGACTAAAAAATTTTCCCTCTTCTTTCCCACTTGAAAAAAACTCAAAAAGTGGCATGAAAATTTGCCTTTGTATCTCTACCAGTTTAATGTATGTATCTCTTGTATCCCTTTTAAAATTCTTGTTATTTATACATAAAAGGTTGTTTAACTTCGTTATAAAATGTGTAAATATACAATGCCAATTTGTTTTCCTAAGTTGGTTTCTTGATTAGATTTTGATTTGTGACTTTTTAAGTGATTGATTGTGACCAAGTGTAGAGTTCTTTTGGCCCTTTCTTCTGCATAATTTGTTCTCGTTCATTCTCTCTTTGTTCCATTTCAGTAGCATATGCCAAAATACACTTATGTATTCTTGCAACTCTTGCATACACACCATATTCTGTTCAGGACATGAACTTTCATTTCTTTTTAAAATGGTCCTTAAAGGTGTTCTCTATGGCCCTCTTTTAGGTGTAAAAAAAGAGTCCCTCTGTATAATTTGTTTTTTTTCATTCTCTGTTTCTTCTGATATTTCTGCTTTGGTTCCACTCTACCCTATATCTTATAAAATGAAATTCATGTTGAGGACATAAGCTTTGATTTCTTTCAAAATGGTCCTTAAAGGTGTTCTCAAAATGGGCCAATCCTCTTTTACTTGGTTTCAGTGTTGTGGGGTATTTCAAGTCTATATAATGGACCTATAAGAATTGTGGTCCTATTAATTAAATACTAAAGAAAGAAATACAAATACAATGAATTGGGCAAGCTCCTTTGAGCCCCTTGAGGCTTGAGTTACTATCAATCACATCTCCTATAGTTTCTAAAATATCAATATCCCTATTACTAATTTTTAAACATTGACTTAATTTGAGATTTATTTTGATCTTATAAAAAATGGGATCAATGGATTTAATTGAAATGGGTTGGAATGTTTTCGAAAATCTTTAAATATTATATCAAACACATTTTTTAATATTAAAAATTTTTAAAATACAACTCAAAATTTTTAAAATTACTTTTAAAATGAAAAAGGAATAGGATAAACAAGAGTGAATATAAACCATAATTCTTGGAGAAGTTTCCCATCACACTAAGGTCTTAATCTCAATAATTAAAAGTCTTAATCTCATAATGGTGGTTTACTATACAAATACAAAATTGGTAGGCTTAATGGGTGAAAAGATATAGAAAAATCTTCCCCCACACCCAAAAAAAAAAATTAAAAAAAAATAACAAAAAATTGTCTCTTCATTATGGACAAAAGTGCACCATATATGCTCTTTAGTTGACCAAAATTAGATTAACAATAAATCTCAATTTTATCCTGGAAATTGTGTTATGTGCCTCCCTCCTTTTTGAACTTTCATCTATGATCTAACATTCCAATTTCCAACTCTCAACAATAGTATTGTTCCCCTACAAGACCATTTTTTTTATCAAAACCTTCTTTGGGTTCATGATTTTGTTTCTTGACTTCCTTGTTCTAAGAACAAAGTTTTACTTATGAGCTTTATGACCCTTAATTACATCATCGAAAGGTAAATTCATGTGTATCTATTTCACCAAGTCGTTATGTGAGAAAATACCCAGATTAATATGCCTTCGTGCGGGTCAGAACTTACTCGATCAAAAATTTTGTTTTCTTGATATTGTCATGTTACCAACTTCCTTGACCTTTAGGTGCTAAGTGAATGGTTCAGTTTTGTTCAATTTGAGCTTTTGGATTCAAATATTTGTGCACACGATTAGATAAAGGTTGTTGTGTTATACCATTGATTGAATAATGTATTTTCGATAATTTCTATATAATATCAATATATAACATACGTAATTTGACAAAACTAAATATTTTAATCAAAATATAATTTAATGACATGAACAATAATATGGAGTCTTTATTTACATAATTTATGAAAAAAATATCAATTAAAAATAAATAAATTAAAGTTGAATTGTTGAAATATGTGACTAAAGCAAAGCACTCACTTTATAATAAAGCTTGCTACTTTTCACTAAAATTAGGGGAAAGAAAAAAGTTTTAATTTTTGGATGCTTTAAAAATATTTTCTCCTTTCTTTTCCTTAAGAGGAAGGGATTGTCTTTTTTTTTTTTTTTTTTTTTAAAGAAATTATAGTTGAATATAATGAGAAAAATATTTATAAAAAATGGTTAATTTCATCTGTCCTTAAGAAATTATCGAGTCTTCAAAACATTAAAGGATTTTCTATAAAACTATCAAACCCTTTATTAATTTTTAAAAATTGTTGAAGCGTTTGAAACTTAACGCTCTCTAACGAACGAATGAAATTAATTTTTTTAAATAGAATTGTCAAAATAGAACTTGTTATTAGAATTATTTTAAAAATCAAATCAAACTCTAACACATTAATTTTGGTGATTTCAATGAATTAAATTGATTTTTATGTATTAAAAATCAACCCCATTTATAAGCTTAATAGATTATCAATTCAAATCAAGGGAATAGATTAGATTCCAACATAACATAATATTAAATTGAATTAATTAATTTCCAAATATTATTTTATATTTACAAAAAAAAATCATATTATAATATGATAGTCAATATCCACTCACTAGCTCCATCCATGCATGAATCTCAGATCCCAAGAAAAAGAATTAGGGTTTTAATTAATTAAACTAAATTTCATTTAATTAATTAATTTAAACCCTTATCAGATTTGTACAACAATGTCACACTTAGCTGTCTCCTAATCAAATTAAATTAATCAATAGAATTAATATTTTAATTAAGCTTCGTTTTCTTCTGTTTCATAGCATGGATTACAGCTTTTTTCAAGTTGTAATCAAATTAAATTATAAATTAATATAAATTTTGCAGAGGCTGGCGAAGGTACAATAATTAATTAAATAATTTAAAATAAATTAATTATTGTCTTGTTCTATTTGTGAATTAGTACGGATGTTTCCTCTACAGTAAGGTATTTTTTTAATTATTTATTTAATATGAAAGATAAAACTAAAATTGTACTTGATATCACAAGTTGTAAATATTTTTAAATTTTTTTTTTAGTAATTAGAAAAATTATCGTGACCTATTTCAAATAGGGTTTAAAAGGGATTAGTCGACAATATGGGGTAACATTACCCCCTTTGGAACCAAAATTAAGGTGATATAGGGTATCGTTACACCCCATATGGACCCTCCAATCATGTTTTTGATGAGATTTTTTCTTTTTATTCTTTTTGGGTAATGAGAAAAATTCTTGTGACATCTAAAGTGGAGTATAAGGTCGATGGATTAGTCAGTAATTGGGTAATGTTAACTTATGTGTAAACCATTTTATTATAGTTTAGGTGACGAAGTTTTTGTAATGAGAAAATTTCTTGTAACCTATCTCGAATGGGGTATAAAGTCAAGATATATCCTCATTTGGATGCTTCAATCATGGTCGAAATGAGGGTGTTTTTTTTCGGTTTTGATTTTGGTTATGAGGAAAATTCTCGTCTGCTATCTCAAAAAGGTTATAGGGTCAACGGATTGGTTTATAAATTAGGGTAATGTTACCCCCCATCTAGGACCATTGATCAAGGTCCATATGACGGTTTAAAAAAAAAAATTTAAGGGAAATTCTATCAAACTCTCCAATGATTATATAGTCGACGGATTAGTCTACAATATACGACGATAATAACCATATCCCTTCAATCATGATCTAGAACAAGAATAATATTATCGGGATGACACAACTTAACATTCAAATTCGGATAGAAAAGAAAGAAAATTATAAGTTGTTTTACAAGTCACTATATAAATGCGACCTATTTGTAAAAACATTGAAGAATTGATGGATGCAGATATAAGGATATTCCTCTCACATATCAATTCGATAACGTTACCGATTCAAAACCAAAACATAACCCAATAACATCTCTTATCCAATACCGAAATATGTCTCACACATTGATATGATAACGTTATCAATTCGAGACTAAAATATAACCTATATAAGGAGACATACAAAGAAATATTATGTATTTAGTAACAATTTTAGTCAATACATCTTAATATAGACTGAATAATATTGTCAATTCAGTATCGAAATATGTCTCACAATATCGATCTGATAACGTTACCAACCATAACAAACAAGAGCAAAATACGACCTAATAGGGAGACAAAGTAAAGAGCATGAGACGAGTTTGTGGCTTTCAAGGGCCAATTGGGCTGCCACTCATGTGGTTGACACGTATTGACCTAGAGCTTTCACACAAACACGAGCATGGTGGTTGACACATGGGCCAATAGGCAACTTGGTTTTGTTGGATTGGTTCCCCAACAATGTCGCCTTCCGTATAACGCTACTGTAGCTTTCGAGTCCCACTTGATTTGACTTTTACACTTTGTTCACCGCCGTCTGATTTCTCAGGGAGTCATCACGTTAATTTATCATTATTGATTTGTGGGGCTATGCTTTTTACGTGATCGAGACATGCAACATAATGTTTCTCAAAAATGTGACTTTTTATGTTATTTAAAAAAAAAAATTATCTGAAATATCATAAAAATAACTACATAGTAAAAGATTTTTTTTAATATATTTTTATAATTTATAAATCTCAAAATTTACTTTACAAACTCGAGTTTGAAACTGAAGCTTCATCGAACCCGACAATTTTTGAGAAATAAATTACAGATTAATAGTATAGTAATTTTCTTGGCATTTGTAAAGTTGAGTTTAAAACTTCAAACCGGAGTCTTTATCAAACCTTACAATATTTAGAAAAAAAAAAAAAGTCTTTGACCATGTAATTGAGGTGCCCGTAAGAGAACTTGAAATTGTGATCTTACGAGAGCAAACCATTAGCCTAACCGCTCGATAAAATATGGTTAACCTATTAATTTTTAATTCAAATAATTGAAATATTGAAAATAACTCATCAATTTTCATTACACATGCATACCAAGAAATTGTCTAATAAAATTACCACAATTGTTGAAAGCTATGACTTTGCACAATATGGAAAAAATTTCAATGACAAGATTACCTAAAAATGTTCTTTTTTTTTTTTGCAATTTGTTGCCAACTGGCCTCTCTAGACAAACGGATATTATCGTTCAGATGACTCGTTTTTTCTAAAACCGAGTTAAAAGTGTCGATTATAAATCGTATGAGTTTGGTTTGACCCACCAGGTTTAGTTGTTCAGCTTCATTCATCAATCATCTGTATATTTCCGACCCTTATTTACCGAAGCTTATTGTACATTTATCAAATGCGATTTTGAACTATCTTTATGGACCTCAAGAACACTCTCCCAAAATAATGGTACCTCCTTGATATGGCTTCTTGGTTTCCACTGTCACGCGTGTGATTAGGACTCACACGTACGAATCTGACTTTGTAAGACTTGGGCAGCCGGGCAGGAGACAGAGTCCCGGCAAGGTATGGGTCATAAGAAATAATTGAGCAATTAAAAATAAAAAAACAAAAAACAAATATTTTTAATTTATTAAAAAAAATAAATAAAACCTTCTCTCAAATTTAAGCTAACTAAGCAAAAGGCTCTGGCACCATCTGCCCCACGTGCGCTTACACAGGCACGAGGACCCCACTCGCTTCAGATAAAGACAACGAAGCGACAAAGAAACAAAAGCGACGGTCATGATTCCATCATTTAGTGTTTTAATAAAATACTCTCCGTCGCTCTCTATAATTCGTTTTAGTTTTTTATATATTTTTTTTAATTCACGCGCTCGATCTACGCGCCGAGTTTAATTATTTATTTTTTAACTTAGAATTAAAAAATAAATTTAACTCACATATTCCAATCCTGGTCAAGCTCCGCCTTTTACGAGTCCCGAATTGTCACGCGCTGTAATTTTTATATGCTAAATAATAATAATATAAAGTTGAATTTTTTGAATTTAGAATTTTTTATTTTTTAATAACGTTAAAATAACAACATCCCGCTTGCTCGAGTAAGGATGATATTTGGTACGAAGAATCATTCATATTCAATTACGTCTTTGCCCTTGGATCCAAATGACAAACAAAACGGTTGAAAGGTTTTCTGGTGATGCTAGTTTCCCAAACCACCAAACTTCAAGGGTAAAAATGTTATTCACCCTAGAAGTTATTTGAAACATTGACTTTGTCAAAAACTCCGTTGACAAAATATATAAAACGTTTAGTGTTTAATAGTTTAACGATATCTCAA
>WYDK02118170.1:3679789-3706918 GCA_009867345.2 Toxicodendron radicans
AAAAAACAAATAACATATTACAAATTTTGGATTTATTTCATAATAACTCAAAATCAAATAATAAGCCAAAAATGCAACATGTTTCGTATTCCACTTTGAATTACAGAATATATAATTTTACTTTTACATTTCCTATGTATCTTGAAATTCAGAAAATAAATAAATAAATAAATAAATTGTCGCTCCAATTGACAATATTCCAATCAAGAAACACAAGACAGTTGAATTTGCATCAGAAAATTTGGGAGTGATGCTATTTAACCTTTGTACTCATTTTTGCATAAAATTGAACATGGAAAGAGAATAACAAAAAAAGATATCGGGATTACGACGATGAGCGTAATTTTATTGTTTCGAGTAGAGTGACATCTGGTATGTTAAGTTCATAACTAGAGAATTCCAACCAAAATCATGCAAAAATGAGAGTGGAATAGATAAATATAAGAGAAGCGACCTAACAACCGGTGTGAGACTGCTTAGCAACTTCTAAACTTCCTAAGCATCGGAGACTAAAGCCTTCGATGCAATGAAAGCGAGAAAGATCCCAGAGTTTGTAGTCTCTAAATTGTTTTACACATATCAATAGTAATTTCATAAATAAGATGGAAGAAGAGAAGCAACAAGCGTTGTTAGAGATCCACGTCAGATGAGAAGAAAAACTGTGACCTGTTGTTAGTTCATAGTATAGGGGGCTCGTCGTCAAGGATGCTCGGGTGTGTTCTCCAAAAGCTTTGCTCAATTATATTACAGTGCGATACAATTACTTCACTCTGTAGCTTTTCTCCATTCTCAAACGTTGTAGTCTTCTCTGTCTGCAGACAATATGAATCTATCAGCCTGAGAAGTTAAATATATCAAGGGAAACTACTCTAGGAATCACTGCCTGAGTCATTAGAAATAACATGCATCGTCTCTACCAAAGAGAGGATAACAAATTCAACATGATCTTTTGAACTATATAAATCAAATGGGAGAAAAGTCTATAACAAAGGACAAGCTGGAAAGTGCATAAAGAAATTAAAGAGCTTTTGTTAACTTTGAATATAATGTAGATCTAACTTTCAAACAAACAATTTAGGTATATAACCATTGCAGCAAGCACTGAAATAGCCAATATCTCGTCAATAGTTTTCATTAGTAGCTTTGTGTAGCACCCATCAGATAATGACCGCGGTTAAGATGAAAGAGAGAAGTTTGGAATAGGAAAGGAAAGAGCCAGACTGAAAATGGAGCAAGTGGCTTATCAGTTAAGGCCAGGGCTGGAATCGAAGGCTAGGATTGAAATAAACAGGCAAAATATCTAACCCATATATATTCCATCGTCACTCAATCATGTATGAGCCAAGTTCACAATAATGTTATCATGTTTCATACTCTGTATATTACATAAATATTGAACTACGGGTTTCGGTGAGGAAAATAATAGTTTGGTTAGGAGAATAAGTAACCTCAATTCGAAATACAGATGAGCCCTGGCGAAACATCATTGGTAATTTGTTGTAGTCAATACTGAATTTCTGCAAAAGCAGTTCATTTTTCTCCCGTGCTTGAGTACCCTGCAAGGAAGGAAAAATCAAAACAAATTAATTGAAACACTTCATGCAAACACCTCTCACTTTGCCATTAATTTCAACAAGGCTCCTACATGCATGGCATCAATGTTACACTAAGTAGCATTGAAACAATTCAGGACAGAAAATATATTTATTTATTTCTTTCAATTTTATTTTTTATTTTTTGGGTTGGTGGGGGAAGAGGAAGAGGGAGAAAACTGATAAAGGACTCAAATAGAGACCCATGATCTCTGTAAGTATTGACAGAAATTCAGTATAGCAACAATACTATCAAAAGAATGAGTATGCATCCATCTATATTACAGCCAACCACATGCATGAAAGAAAGTGCTTCTCTATTCTCAACCTCATAATACAGGCAATAGGAATTTTAAAAAAAAAAAAAAAAGGAGACAAAGTGAAACACCAGTGAAAAAGCATACATGTCATGTTAAATGGATATAAAATTCGAAGTTTGAAGCCAAAACAAAATCAATATGTATAAGAACCCCAAATGGGTAAATCTGATACATTCAGTAATGCAATATTTAATGAAGAGCAATTCCTGCTATCATAGCATGAAAAGAAACTACCACCTTTAAGCAACCTTGAGCTTCACTTTTGCTTTTACCAGACTTCACAAGCATCCAGAAACATGTATTATACTGATTATTGATGTGGCCTGCAAATAAATTGTTTTTGTGAATCAAGTGAATTACCAGAAAGTTCATAACAGTATTCCAAAAATCAAACTCAAACTTGAACACATTATTTAAAAAAAAACAGATTAATTGATGGATAAAATAAAACCTCCAAAAGTTAAAGCATCCTCCAGAAGAATAAATAAAGAAAGAAAACTCACAATCAACTTGTCTCCATGCCAGATAATCTCGAATAATATCAGATGATGGATAGCAGACAGCTCGTCCATCAAAAGAGGGAGGGTACTTCAAATCTTTCTGTGGAAAGAATTCCCTCCATTTCAATACATACATAGAAGTGAAGAAGGAGACAACGACAGACACTATTTCACTGCAAAGATTATACTGAGAATAAGTTTAACGTTAAAAATCATATGCTCATCAAGTAATACATATTCATGAAATGATGACATCGTGCTTGACATAATTCCCTTAATGAATCAGAGAGAGTATGCAGCACAAGTGACTTTCTACAGCCAAAAAAGAGATGGTAGGTGACATAAATCAAATGGGTTTTCACAAGAAAATTTACTCTATACATACATCTTTTTTTCTTTTTAAAGAAGAAATATAAACATTTCTTTATCAAAATCTATAATTGTCCTAAAAACTTGGATAATTGTTTCTAGACAAAACTAGACATATTTGGCATATGAAAGAGCTATTTTTATGCAAAGATAAACCACAAATCACTCCTCCATTTGAGTATTACTATATTGCTGGGAGCATGGTCTAAAATTACCATAGTTTTTCCACTACCAATACATGTGACAAAGATCAATAAGAATTCAGTTTCATCATACAGAAATTTCCATGAAGGAGATATCTCCAAAAACAACTTTTTCAAAAAATAGCCATAAATGATAAATCAAATGCGAAAGTGTTGGAATTACAGAAAATTGTACAGGAAAGACAGGCAAACCTTGCTCGCCTTTGAAAGAACGAAGATTCCTTCTTCAAAACAAAGCTGGAAGTGATAAGAAAAATGAAGGGATTAAATATTGGTAGAAGCATTAAGCAGAGCCAACATAAAATATAATAAAACATATCAGATACCTGTACTCGTCACTAACCCCATAAGCAAAGGTAATATCTTGAAACTCTTCTAAAACAGCCACTGCACATGAATTCATAAGGTTCAGAGCTTTCTCATCGTTGGGCTTCTCAAATTCATGAACTTCAGAGAATCTATCAAAAACCATAAAAAGTCTTGACTACTGTTTGCAGCGTGTTAGGTGGGTAAACAAACAACAAAATCCCATGTATCACAAGTTTGAGACCAAAATGGTCCATGCAATAGTAATCCATTCACAGCGACAGGAACAGTTAGCAGATTTTATGCACTTAAATTTTACATTTATTAGACAGTGACTTCTCTAGAATTTTGAGAGTAAATCTACACTAAAAATAAGTTTACTTCATAATTTATAATATAATTCCATAGTCAATTATTAAGTATGACAGTAATAGGCACTTCTACTTGAATGAGTTGTCTTGATTTTTCAAAATATACTCAATGAATAAATTAACATAAAGCATCATCTTATATATATTTTTTTGTAAGTGAAACTCAATATATCAAGAACGAGGTATTGTTTTGTCAACAAAGCTTTACCTGTGAAAGTGGCAGCCATCAACTCTAATTACGATCCATGCATATGGCATCAACTTGTTTTCAAATAGAAAGGACATAACATAATCTGGTTTAATTTTGCCAACATTCTCTTCAAAACACCCCAGCTCCTTAAGAAGACATGGATGCTCACTCCAAAAGTTTCTACCAGCTATATTCTCCGAGTGAACTATCCTCGGCTTTCTCCGAAGTCTTTTGACAGGAGTGCCATCCTCATGATATTTAACAATATCTTCCACCTGATGAAGAAAAAAGGAAAATAGAATTCATACACAAGGCAGTGTAATACTTGTCCAGTATTACCTGTCTTCCTTGCTTTCTTGTCCACCCAACTAATTCACTTTGGAAAGTCAATCTAAAATTGCCTCAGTTTCCCAAGTTGACCCTCAGTGAATTGAAAATTCATTTGCATTCCTCTCATGTTCGAATTAAAAAACAGCAAAATTTATGACCGATAAATTGTGAGCACAAAAGTTCCAATAGAGTGGAGTCTCCAAGAAACAAAATCAGTGAGTCTTTATGGTAATCAGTAATGTAATTCTACATAAATAGATGGATGGATTACCTCTGTCTTGAAAACACAAGATCCTCGACGAAATAATTCAGGAAGATTTTTGTAATTGATACCAAACTGCTGAAAAAGAAGCTCATTTTTATCTTGCTTTTGAGTTCCCTGCAGAGTCAAAAGACATAGAATAAGCAAAAATCAACAGAGGGGTTTGAGACACACACACTCACATATATGTATACACAAGACTGTGATAATTATATTTCTATCAAAATCAATAATATACAAAGACAAGCACGCAAGCACAAGCAGAATCTAGAATTAGCACCTTCAGAATTTCTTCTGCTTCCTTTTCGGTATTTCCACTTTTAATCAGCATCCAAAGACAAGTGCTATATTGGTTATTCGTATGACCTGCCAAACCGAGCATGTGTTTAGTACCTTCAGATTCAAGTAATTTAAAAAAAGAAAACCAATGGTATCAAAAACATGGTTTGTTTAAGTACTGATGTATAAATACTTACAATCATTTTGTCTCCATGCAAGGTATGTTTGAAGAACCTCTATTGATGCACAACTTGTGACTCGAGAATGGAACGAAGGGGCATATCTCAACTTCTCCTGGGAGAAGAATTCTTTCCATTTTGTGACATACATAGAAGTGAAGAATGATACAGTGAGGGATAGAATTTTGCTGCATATTCAATTTCAAGAAGCATATAAATGATACACAATTCCACCAAGGGAGAAAATCTAAATGGCTCATATGGAAGCCTGCATGTAAACTCTTTTATGCATTAGGATAGGAAACTGATAAAATGCATTTCTAAATTCTGCTGTCATATTCAATCATCCATTCCAAGCAGCACGGAAGAGTTCCTAGGTACTCCTAATCTTAAGCTTCCCATTACAAAAAAAAAAGGAAAATATCAAGGTAGGTACACTTCCAATACTTCAAATGCATACCTACTTTCACTTTCGCCTATCTAGAAAACTTTCTAAATGACAGCATTTTAATTTATGCATATGTAAGATAGAATTGAGTTTATCTAATTTTTTCAGTAAGCAAAAATGTAAACGAACACAAAATAGGGCACAAACACTCTTACAAAGGCCATATAAGATCACAAAATAGGGGAAAAAAATACTTTTACAAAGACCATTTATGCTTGCAAAATTTAGACAAAAGCACTCTTAAAAAGGCATATATAAACACGAAAAGCACAAAGCAAACGAAGCAGTACAAATATCACCTGAGGTAAAGATTAACATTTGATAAGCAAGAATATATGACAACACAAAAATAAAGAGGCTAAATGCAACAAAAGAGTCTTGGTAGTACACGCATATAGAACTGAAAGAAGAGGTTAGACCTCCACACGCTTTAACAGATTCTGGTTTATTGCCCCTTTGGTCTTTTTGGAAGATTATATTGAGATACTTCAAATTGGTTTTCCCTTTTCCTAAACATTACAATACTCTACTATCCAGTGGTTGAACTTAAGGAGGGCTAAACTCCTTCAATAAATGTTTCAAGCATATTTTTTAAGGAGAAAAAATGATATTTATTATTAGACAAATATGGAATAGTTACTCTTTTTTTTTTTAATTAATTTCTCTCATATTTTATAAAGAGCAAATTACCTTGCAGAAAAACTTTATTTTTCATGTCTTGGATTTCTTCCTTTAAATCAAATTAACTTTGAATCCTCATGTAAAAACTTCTGTCAAATTTTAAGCATCTCTAAATTTTCATTCATATTTACAACCTAGTCTATTATAACTTTCTCGCTACACCCTTGCAGCTGTCCCCCATACCACTTAATTTCTTACAACTTCATCAATAAAACTATATCAAATGAGATGCAATTACTAAAACAATTAAACAAAGTTGAACTAAAACCTGGCTCGTCTCTGGTAAAACTTTGTTGTCTTCTTGAAAACAAAACTGCAAATTACACCAGAATAACACACACAAAAATCAAATAATGCAGAAATCATCCAAAACTGAACAACACCACAAAAAAATAAATAAATAAAAAGTTGAGCCACCAACCTATACTCATCACTATAACCATATGAAAAAACTATATCTGGATACTCCTCCAACATTGCAACTGCACATGAGTTCATCAAATTCAAAGCTCTCTCATCATTTGGTTTCTCAAACTCATGAACTTGAGAAAACCTGCGATAACATTAACAATGAAAACAACCCATGTAAAGAAACCACATAAGAATTAACATACAATCGAAAGTTCATTCATTTTTAAGTTTTGTTTGTTCACTTCCGAAATTTTTTTTTTGAGTACCACCTTTGAAAATCGCGGCCGTCGATTCTAACAACGATCAAGTTGGGCATGAAAACTTCATCTTCAACTTCAAAAGACTTCACATACTCATATCTGCTATTCGCCATTTTTGCTTTTGCTTCTTTGTCCTCTCACAGAACTTCCATCAAACTTGGTGTGCACAAATAAAATCTTAAAATAAAATCACCACTCCACTCCCAGCCGCCAATCCCCTTCTCAGTCTGCACCAAACCACCATTAAATGCCCCAAGCGCCGCCGCTGCCGCAGCAACCATAAAACCGCATCGGCTGCTGCTCTCGCTCGCGCTTGATTGCGTCACTAGCTTGAAAACTGTTCTGGAATTTGAATAATTAATCGTAATGAAGGCGAAAGAAAGAAAGAGAAACAGAGATGAAATAAGTGTATATGAGAGTTGGGGTCTTCGGAATGTTTTAAAAACCCGACCCGGGTGACCCGTCCACGTGGCCGGGTCACGGGTTGACCGGCGGGTCAAACCAATGTCCAAAAGTTTGAAAACTAACAAAAATACCCCTAACAATTCTATAAGTCCCTATAGGTTTGAAATCTTGCAAAAAAAAACCCAAACGCCACCTTCGACATCAGCAAATAGGGCCTGTTTTCAGCGACGACAACACTCTCCATCACCACGAAAACACTCCCCTCAGCATCCTGACCAAAACCCATCTCACCCCTCCCTTGTTAGCCTCCCCAATCGCCAAAGACACGAGCATTTTCCAGCGACATTGTTTTGCGAATTTCAGTCAATTAACTCATCGAAAATAGACGCCATTGCCTCCATTGCACCCACCAGCCATTAATCTTCAAAACCCCTAACACTACAACCTTCAATTGTTCACGGATTGATATCCTAATTCTTAGGGTTTTGAATGAACAGTACAATTTTGTAACCTGACCCGGTGAAGGCTCCGGGTCCCGGTTGAACCTGTTCAACATGCTGGGCTAGGCCGGGTTTTAAAACAGTGGTCTTTGGGGAAGGGAAGGAGAGATTCTGGGGTGAAATTGTCATAAATTGAAATGTATATTCATTTGATAAATTAATTTAGTCCAATATATTATGATAATAACATTACAGTCCCTTCTAGATGACTGCCGTTACTGACAAGGCAAGGCCACCGGGGCCTGGTTTGAGTTTACATTTAATTTAATATTTTTACTAAATTTTTTAATCAATAATTTTATATTATAAAAAAACTCTTTTAATAATAAACTCCCCTATTCCCAAAAACCTCCTCTTACTTTTCAGCTTTCCTCAAGTTCCTCCCTTGGTCACCGTTTTGTTACCGTCAAAGGTTATTGATAAGGGGCACATACGTCATTTCAAATAAACTTATAAAAATACAAGTGACGAAAACCTATTTCAAGGTAAAAGCTTTTTGTTCGTTTATTTATTTATTTTCTTCCTCTCAGCCTCTCTCCCTCTAAACTCTCTTTCTTCTTCGTCTCTCCAAACAAAAAAAAAAAAAACTCTCTTCAAATCCATTCAATGATCAGCTCAATCTCTTCTCTATCAAATGCACATTTTTTACATCATTTTCTTCAATGATTTGAATGGTCACGGATACTCTAGTTACTAGGTTTCAAATGGAGAAAAGTTGTGTCCATGGTGACTCGATGGTTAACGGTCAGTGTGAACTCAACAACGGTAATGATTCTTAATGTTAAACTGATCATTGATTTCTTTTAAAATCTTGTTGTTTATATTGATTTTCGTTGGTGATCTCAACGGGGTTTTGATTTTTCTATTATATTTTTTTATGGTTATGAGGGTTTTGATTTTTCTATTATCTTTTCGGAAATAAATGTGGTATTGTTTATCACAAAATTTGTAACTTGTAAATTTTGATACACAAATATATTATATATGTTTAAAAATATTAGAAGAAGTTAGTGTACGTGACTGGATATAGGGAATTTCAAATCAAATATTTGTTCATAATTTTATAGTTGCTCTTGGCCTTTTTGATTAAGATTTAATTAAAAATAATACTAATTAATAAGATAGTTTATTATTCACCCCACAATTAATTGTTATCAAAATTATTACTTTCATTTAAAACATATGGCCATTAATTTGTTAATAATTAATTGTTGAAGGTTTTAATTTAATTATAAGGAATATTTAAAAAAAAAATCATGGCAGAGCATGGTTTTAAGTAGGGATGAGCACGGGTAAAGGATAGAACCGGAACCGACGGGTAGAATAGGAACCTGAATCAACCTTCATAGGGTAGGTTTCGGTTGCAAATAATTGGAACTGGTATTATGTGGTTCTGGTTCCAGTTCTTGCATGTGCAAGAACCGAAACCAAAACCTAAAACTGAAACCTAATATCGGGTACCCTGGATGAAACCTGTCTTGGAACCAGGACTAAAACGTAATAACAATAAAGTATGGGGGTTCTAGAATTTTGCACCAAAATTTAAATTGCACATGTGTTGAATCTGCTGACGCAAGGAAGAAGTGGTGGGACCGTGAGAGTGGGATCATGTTATATTAAATAATAATAATAATGTTAAACTTAAAGTTTTGATTAATTAAGTGTATAATTGAAATTATGATTTAAGTAAAAGTGTTTTAATTTTATTAAAATAATTATTTTTGAATAAAATAGTTGATTTGATTGAATAATAATTACTTAATTATAATATTAGTACATTACTTAATTAAGTGTTTTGTAATCAAACTTAAATTAATGACATTAGTACATGATAAATTAATTATATATTAAGAAAAGAAATCATATATGATAAATTGATAAACATTAGTACATTACTTAATTAAATGATTAGATATTTAACTAATTATAACATTAGTACATTACTTAATTAAGTGTTTTATAATCAAACTTAAATTAATGACATAAAACAAACTTAGAGTCATACTAATTATTAAATTATAGATTCATAAATAAAATTAATATTAAATTAATTACAACACAATTAATGTTGTTCATTCATGCTTCTTTGTCTTTTTTCAATAATAGTTTGTGTTTTGAGTTTGATTGAAAATTTTGTATGATGAATTGATTGAATTCAAGTGTTGCCTAGAGATTAAAGGATTTGTGATTGTGAATTGGACACAAATGAATGAGTAATGAAAAGTGAAAACTATTAATGTTTGTTTTCTTAATTTTTCAGGGGTATATTTGTGAATTTTTAAGGTTTATTTGTCGTTTTTTTAAATTTCTAGGGGAGGGTCATTGAGATTTTACAGGGTACCCGGGTAAGAAACGGAACCTACATTTCAGGTTTCGGTTCCAGGAATCTAAGAACTGGAACCGACCGGTTCTGGTTTCGGTTCCTGTAAAAAGTACAAGGTACCCGAAATCGCTCATCCGTAGTTTTAAGGCCATTATAGACTTTTAATGTTTTCAGTTAGACTATACAGTGAGAAAGACCAAGGGAGGAGCTAAGGAAAGCTAAAACGTGAGGAGGTTTTTGGGGATTTATGATATGTGTAGGAGGCGCTTGGGAAATACTGAATTCTTAGGGGAGGTATTTGATAATAATCTTTATATTAATTATCGGTTTATTACCATATATAAATGTTGTTGAAATACCGAAATACCCTCATTCCGTTTACATGACTGCTGTTAAATACTTAAATGACAAGGACTTAATCGTTACTTTTGGATTTTACTGGACCAAACCGTAACTAAGGCTAAACCTTAGGGACCAAAATGTAGTCAATTCTGCAAACGTTGCTTCTACACAGGGTGCTTCCAGAAAAAAGCACTTTCCGGACTCATCTTAAATAGTCTTTGTACCAAAACCCCCCCTAAAGAGTAAAGACTAAAAAGTTCCCATAGTTCAGCTTAGCTTCTTCACTTACTTGAGTCACTTGACAACATCATGTGACTTTTGCAAAAATTGCTTCTACATAAAGTGCTTCCCAAAGAAAGCCCTTTTCCAAACTCATCTTATAAAGTCGTCTGTCGTATTCTTGTAATTTAACCCGATCAGTTACTTCTTGAAAGGTGATGACGTGATGTGACTCTTGCAAAAATTGCTTGTGCAAAAAGTGCTTCCAGAAAAAGCACTTTCCAAACTCATCTTGAAACTCTTATATTAAAAATCCCATAATTTAGCAAAAAGCTTTCGTTCACTTCTCAACATGTCTCTGGAAGCACCCGCTCTTACCAAACTCAAACCCGGTTCTCTCCCATCAAACCGTCGGTTCCCCATCTCGGCGGCCGGTTCAATGTCGCTCACCCATTTCCGCCGAACCGCAAGCTTTCCTCTGGCTTTGTTGTCCCGCCGGAAAGCTGCTTTCCGCTCGGGAAGTGAAGTTCCGGCGGTTTTGGAGAAGAATGAGTGTGCTGTGACGGAGCAAACTGACACGCCGGTGAGAATCGTGGCCGTCGTCGGTGAAGGCTCCGTCAGCCCCCTAAAATGCGCCACGTGGCAAGAGGTCATGCTCCATACTGTAAGTATCATCCCTATTTGTTCTTAAAGAATTGATAATGCCACGTAAAAGTAGCTTCTTTTTTACTCAAATAATAGATAGTTTTATTTGTCAATTTTTTTATTTAAAACATAAGGCATAGATAAATACTATTATTTTAAATAGGTGAAGATAATATAGTAAAAAGAGAAAAAAAAAATTAATTTTGGAATTGTAAGATATAATGGCTGTTTGTTCATGTACTTTCAATACTATTAGAATTTAGAAGAGGAAAGGAAAAATGAAAATTTAAAGAGCAAGCTTAAAATATATTTGAGGTTTGAGAAATAAAATACAATAAAGGGTTTAAGAATACAAAATAGAAGGGGACTTAATAAATTTTTTCAACATCAGTGGGGACATGAGCCCCCACTCAGCCCTTAGTGGCTCCATTCCTGCATCCTGAGACCTGACTTGGATATGTAGGGTTCAAAATGATAGTGAAATCTTGAACTGGGTTAGCTGAGCAGTTAGGCTTGTCATTTGCTCTCTCAAGGTTTGGAACATGAGTACCTATTGTTTCCGGGCTCTAGAGATTGTAAGGCTCGGTAGGGCTTTAGTTTCGAACTCGGCTTTGCGAAGCAGGTCAGGGAATTTCTAGATTATAAAAAAAAAATGATAGTGAAATCTTTCACAATCTTCACCCTTGGTAATGGGGCTTTGATCAAGTTCTCTGTGTTTATTTATGTTATTGTTTGATTTATTGTGGCAAATTTATTGGATATTTGACTCCCTAATCCAAGTTAAAATCAGAGTAATCAAGTAATCACTGGAATGCCATTAGTTATTGAAGCTTAAAGAGGATAGAGTAAACATTTTAGCTATTAGACTTCAGTTTTCTGGCATGAGTATGAATTTCCAGCAGATTATGCTGTAGATTTGTTTTTCTATCAGATAAGTGTGTTTGTTTATGCAAGATTTATGTACCCATTACTATTTTTTTCTCTCTGTGCAGGCGAAGAGACTAAAATGGGTTGATGAAGGATATGAAATGGTTGTGTTCACTGACAATCTCAGTCAGCCTTCTGATCAAACTGTAGTCAATCTGCAAAAGGAGTTGAACCATGCAGATATTTTGCTGATTGTTGCTGTCACAGATCAAGAATCTGTGGAGTGGATTCAGGGAAACAGTCGAAATGTCCCGAATATAATCAGCTTCGACTCCTCTCTGGATTTATTGAATAAACTAGGAGGAACTTATGTCCATTCTGAAACAAAAGGGACCATATTTGACAAAATAGTTGGTGTCGCACAGCCAAAGAAAGCAAATGAATCAGTAGAAGTTATCCAAACTGTATCTGAGGCGTGGGATCGACACAATTCCGATGATATAAGGTTCTGTTTGTTGGTTATAATCAATGCTTATATAAGGCCAGTGCCAACACTACAGAACTTGAGATCAAAGGGTTTTTCAACTCTGAATTGCATGGTACAGAATTGTGGACCTCAGATACTGAACTGTCTTCTGGATCCTAATTGTAGGAAAGCACTTCAGTGCTTGAACCGGTGCAGTCCAGTTGATCAGGTTTGTAATTATCGGTGTATTGCTTCATATGAAAGTCCAAACCTGGAAGCCTTCTCTCTGTGTGTATTACAGAAGAACAATTGCCTGGAATTGGATGCAAAGATTCCTGAAAAACCTTATGTGCCTCCAATGGCAAAGTTTCGAGGAAAAGTCTTGTCTCATGAAACCGCTGAAGATCTTTTTGTTGGCTGGTTGGGGAATCTCGATTGGAGTTGGCGTGTTGTGGCTGGACAAAACCCAGCCTATGATCAATTCCCTTGCCAGTACCAGCTATTTTACAGGGGAAAGGCAAAAGGGTCGTTTTGGTATGAGCCTGTTTTTCAGGTTAGAACTCTAGAAGGGCAACTGGTCTGGAGGAGGCGGAAGTATCGGGTTAAGAGAGACAAGATTCCAGGGACGTTTTACTTCACTGTCCTGGATAATGGGGTTGTTTCGAAAGAGTTTTGGACAATCGTATATGTATCTGATGATTTCAGTTGGGGTTTGTTTCATTATCATGGTGCTGCAAGAGTTGCTGGGCAGTCTTATACCGGAGCAGTGCTTGTTAGTCCAAACGGGGCTTACCCAAGTGCGACAGAGAGAAGTAGATTAGTTACTGCTTTGGACAAGTGTGGAATTAAAGAATGGGAACTATTTACAGTTGACAATTGCTCATGCCAGGATCCTCCATTAGGAATTCCAGAGGGTTCAAGTTTGCATTCTACAATTGATGTCAAGGACCAGAACTGGTCCTGCGTTTAGCTGTATATGGCGATGAGCCGATCAGTTTCACTGTGTCTTAATTGGCTCCCGGATCTGGCATGAACAAGGAAGATCAGCAAACTACTTTAAGGAATTGAAGATGATGCATTCATTTGACATTGAAAGGTCAGTCAAATTTGAAAGGCCCTTTGATCACCACCCTTTCACTTTCAAGTTCCAAGTCTTGCAACTCTCATTGATCAAACCAGGAGGAAGCTTTTACTGATTTTGTGTAGGCTCAAGTAAATTAGAATATGCATAATATTGATTTCTATAAGACATGTCAATGGTGCAGATAGCCTTAGCAACAAGAATTATACCAAAAGATGAATTATTATTTGCATAAAATATGATTCATTATATCGTTTTACAGAAATGTCACACTATCACAACTCAGTGAATACGGTATACATGTCTCTAAAACCAATCCAACAACTTTGAGAGCTCTATGAAACTAAAAACAATATGAACGAAGAAATGACTCAGGATTTCACTGATGAATCAAATCACCCCATATTGAAATGGAAGATGTTGCAAACGTAAAGAGATTGACTTGAAAAGGTAAACGTTCTCTGATTCATAATGATTTTGCCACTCTTAAAGTAGACCCTGATGAAGATTGGCTTCTCTCCAACGATTTCAAGATACGATGACTGTCTAAAATATGTATATTTGATGACAGTAGTATTTGAGGAAAGAGCAAGTTCTGGTGCTTCATTTCTTGTATGAGAATTCAGCTTCAAACTCCTTTTGAAGCCGTACTCTAGATTTGGTTTTAGCTGCAACGACAACATCGTCCATAAATCCTCTTTCTGGAAATTCGTCAGGTACAAGGCTCCGATATATCTCAAACTGTTCTGCAGCTTCCTCCTTTTTGTCCAGCAAACTATAGATTATGCCCTGTCAGAAATGCCAACAACTGGTTCTTCAGTACCACTTCAAAAAAGAAATGCAATTCAATGCCATTTAAGTCTTATTTTATCCTTAGCATAATTCTCGTCATTTACTTATTTTTGTTGTGAAATATGAACTTGAATGGTTGCAAGCTATCTTAGACACCAATTAGCTGTGTGTAATGGTGAAAGAAATTTTACCTGGCAAAGATAAGGTCGGAAATCTCGAGGGTTTTCATTCACCAGATCTTGAAATTGTTTCAAGCCCTCCTCCAGCATACCCTGCAAGTGAAATAATATTGCAAATGGTCAATATTCACAATCGAACCCCACCGGTACAACATAAATTTTTTTTCTCGCTATGCGTATTCAACTTTACTTACAGTAGCTCCATCATTAAGGATGAAGCTATCCATCAGAAATGCAAGAACAATGGAATGCAATAGGCAGACTTGAGCTAGCTTTCCCCACACACAATAGTAAATGAGAAATGCATTGGCACATATACGAACTTTATAAGAGAACATCATTTAACAAGTCACCTTCACAACATGCATTTGTGCGATTAGAATTCTTATGTTCCGCTCCTCGGTGACCCTTTTTTCACGACGTGCAACTTCCAGAGCTTTTACTAGCATCTCAAAGACAGCCGGGCCTTCATGGTTTTTATGCATTACCATTGCCAGACCCTGCAGAAACAGAAGGTTTGAGTCAGCTGCTGAGAGAAAAAGAAAATAATTTAAATAGGTTAAGGAATTCATTACATGCATGGAAATGCATAATTGGATACAATACAAAAACAACTTAAATGACTTTGAACAATTGCACCATGATTGGTACCAGAATACAAGTTGCATCAAGAGGAGAGTCATCTGTTTTATTTGGTATCAACTAGCAATCTACATATGTTTTGAAAAAGACAAAGAAACTTTAGCCAAACAGCAATTAGACAGGTTATCTAATGCAAACTCCATAAATCAATAATTCACTGGAAAATGATGGTAGTTAGACTTAAACACCAGAAAAGAAAGGGGTTTGTCAATCATATGGATGAGTACAAATGAATATCAATGTTACTACTATCCACAAGAAACCATTTTCAACTTAGTTTGCCAAAGAGACGCCAATCAATTATCTTGCCGAGTAATCTTCATGTCTAGGGAGAGATATAAAACCAAACCTCATCAGAGATTGAATAACCGAATTAAATCTTGTAGTGAATCCTACCAATGCTCTGTACATAAATTCAGATAACAAAATGTCGACCTTTTCCTAAATAATCAACAAAAACATGCAAGTAACCATGAACAACAAGAGTAATGAAATTTCACATCTAGAAATGAGCTACTTAGGCAAATTTGGACTGAATTCAACATCGTAGTGGGGATTCTAAATTTAACTAATCGAAGATATTTGAGATTTGTTTTTCTATACCTTCATAAGAGCCTATACACAAACAAGAACCACATCAAATATCATCGCATAATCATTGAAAACCTAACACACAACACATAACCAACCAAAAATTTAAGTTCTAGAAACCATATATACATGCAAAGCTCTAAGCAAAAGAGGCCTCTCCTTCAAGATTTCCTTTAAGCAACCTTAAACCCTAAACCGAATTCAGCTCCTAAGAGATTATAAAGTTAAGCAGTCAAATTATAGTTCTAGACCTTCCAAAGTCCTATCCACAAACAACAACCAATCATATATATCGCATAATCATAATAAACATAACAAACAGCAGAAAACCAAATAAAATTTTAAATTAGAGAATCCATACATACATGCAAAGCTCTAAGCAAAAGAGGCCTCCTCTTCAAAATTTCCTTAAACAACCTCTTGGCTTTACTTAACTGCCCCATCATCTCATAACAAAGCGCCTGCAACAGCCTCCATTCCACCTCCCTCGGCTCAATTTCGATCAGCCTCTCAACATACTTCACAGCCTCCTGAGTCCTCCCTCTTCTCATCTTCCCATACACAACCACTTTCAAAGCCTCCACATTTCTGGGCTCTTTATCCAATACCCTTTCACCCATCTCCTCTTCTTCATCTTCCGCCATCTGGGTCTCACTCTTCTCCCCCAAATTCTCACTCATTTTACCCATTTTCCCAGGCAATGCCAAGCCTGGTCTCACACTAAACTCAAAACAACCCAAAAAAATCACTGACCCCACAACAAAAGTAACAACTTTTTCTTGAAAAAACTTCAAAATTTCTGTTTTTGATGATACAGAAGGGCTTGAACAACGAATTTTTGAACTGGGTCTGTGAGAAACGTGGAATTGAATTCGAAATGAGAGTTTTTGAGGTTTGTGCTTGTGGGGAAGACTTATGAATGGTGATTTGTAGAGGTTTAGGGTTTTGGGGTGGTGAAATTGTGACTGTAAATGAAGAGAGAAGGGTTTGATTGAAGCCATTTCGGAGATAAATTGCATTCTCTCTAAAAGAAGAGAGTGATTATCAGAGAATAATCAAATTCTCCATTGAAGAACTCTTTTCAGGGTTCTGGGTTTAGTGTTATCTTAAAAAAAGTTGAGGTTTTAGGAAGAATGGAAGGTGATGCAATAGAAAAACGCTGTCGTTTCCCTATCATGAAGCTTCAGAACTATCTTATCCTTGGTTAATTCTATTGATGTTGAATTTTCGTAGACGAACTTCAACCATTTGGGCTAAAGGGTCTCAACTTCTGAACTCGTTTAATAATACAATCAATTAAACAGATTGTGTAACGCAACCAATTGTTTATGATACAAATATTTATTTACTATAAAACAATTCATAACAGATTATTAAATGGGTTAAATTGATTATATTAATGTCACCCGTTTAATAATCGTGTCGTTTTTATGTTAAGAACTGTAACGTGAATAATTAAACGGATTATTTATGGGTTCACTAAAATTACATATCTTCTTAATACAACACAAATCCAACGCGCCAACCAATTTTTTTCCCACCCAAATAATAGTTTAATGACACTTTTTCACAGTAGACTTTTAAAATATTATTTTCTCATTTAAATGACACATTTTAATGATATTTTATCATATATTTCATTAATCATCGGTCGATTCTTACATCGTTGCAATCTCATATCACCATTATTCTTTTTTCCAATTATCACTCACTAAAATCTCTCAAATTTTACTCCCGTTGACCCCATCAATTGCCAACAATCAAGCGATTAGGGTTTGAGCAATAACCTTCTCAAGGTCAAATTCCGACTACCAAAATCCAATATTCCACCACCAAAAGACTTATTGACCTCTCCTCTTCAAAAGCCCCAACAATATGGATGGAGTTTACTCTTTGTTTGCAGTTAAATCAAAAAAATATATTTTTTAGGTGGAAAAACGGTATTTTAAAAGTCTATGGGTGGAAAGTTAACTCATATTTTTGCCCCTAATTTCAAGTTTCAAGTTTTCAACAGCTAATAATGTTGCCCCATCTTTGGGGGAGTTTGGTTGGGGTTTATATGACATTTCTGGGTTAATGTCTTCTTTATTATTTCATTACCCCATTAGGTTGACAAATAATAAAATATTCTGGTAATCTTCTATTACTAATAATAAAATATTATACCAGTAATCTAACATAGCCCAAACCAAACGCACTTGAATTCCAGTAATACAACATTCTCATACCAAAGTAATATAATTTTCCCTTAATATAAAATTTCTAATAATACAACATTATCTAAACCAAACGCACCAAAACATACTTTTAAATGGGGTAATTTTGTTAGTTTTTCAAACTAAAGGGTTAAAATGTTATTACGCCTAAAACTTAAAATCAAAAGTCAGCCCAACTTTTCTTCCTTTACATTCATAAACCCTAAAACGTAATACTGTTAAAACAGAACGCTCTTAAACCCTAAAGGCGGGAGCTTGCAGACGACGACGACGAAGAAGAACACACACACAGACACAAAAAATATTATTAATTAATTGTTATAAAAGAAATGAGGAAGAAGGTGGATGAGCGCATAAGAACGTTAATCGAGAATGGCGTCAAGCAGCGGCACCGTTCCATGTTCGTCATCATCGGCGACAAGTCACGTGACCAGGTACGCTCTCTTTTTTGCCGATGAATTAATGCTTTAAGTTGTTGTGTTATATGTAGAGTGATGAGAAACTTCAGTTCGTTTGTTGTTGTTGTGTTTGTGTAGATTGTTAATCTTCATTACATGCTCAGCAAGGCCGTTGTCAAAACTAGACCGAGTGTTTTGTGGTGCTACAAGGATAAGCTTGAACTCAGCAGGTTTTTTTTTTTTTTTTTTCTAATTTTAATTTTTGGGTGCAAATGGAAGTTATTTTGACACTGTTAAAAGCACTTTTGAATTGTGAAAAAAGCTCATTTATATATATTTGGATAGAGTTTGGCTGAAATTGAAAAAAAAAAGTAGAATTTTAGGTTTTTTTTTTTAAGAAAAACTGCTGTTGCTTGTTATTTGTTTGCAAAACAATGTAATGGAGTTAAAAAAACTAATTTAAAAAAATTTAATCGAAAAATATATTTGGGGTGCGCGTATGAGCTATTTTGGCACTGTTAAAAGCGGTTTTGAATTGTCAAAATGCACATTTATATGGATGGAGGTTGGCTGAAATAATGCAAGTTAAAAGTAAATAATCGTGGTTCTTTGAGAAGCACTTGGTTTTTAGATATTTTTAAGAAGACCTGTTCGTGCTTGTTTGAACGAAGAACCAAAAAGGAATAATGTAAATTTGCCTTGTATTGATTAACATGCTATTGATAATTTTATACCTTTTGAGTTCTTTATATTATGGACTTTGGTGTGTGTGGAGTCATTCTTGATTTGGTTGTGATTATTCAGTCACAAGAAAAAGCGTGCAAAGCAGATCAAGAAGTTAATGCAGAGAGGGCTGCTAGATCCTGAGAAAGTTGATCCTTTTCAACTTTTTCTTGAAACTGGAGGGTTAACGTATTGCTTGTACAAGGATAGTGAAAGGGTTCTTGGAAATACATTTGGGATGTGCATATTGCAGGTAGCTTTTGATGGTTTCTTGCTGATGTTTCAATCACTTTTGATATGTCGGGATCTTTATAGATTTTTCATGTGCTTTTATTTTAGGATTTTGAGGCTTTGACTCCAAATCTCCTGGCTAGAACGATAGAAACAGTGGAGGGTGGTGGATTAATTGTACTGTTGCTTCGTTCTCTGTCCTCACTGACCAGTTTGTGCACCATGGTCATGGTATGAATTATAATTATAGATCCTAATTGGTTATGACATTCGTTGATTAATTGTATTTTTGCCTCTTTTTCTCTCCTTGCCTTATTTCAAGCCAAGTGTTTGTGCTCATAAAAGTCTGCCCTGTTTGATTGTATTTATAAGTGATATGATTATGAGTTTGGTATTGAGGACTGTTTCATTCTTCTATACTGATATACTACCATTTATGGGACAACTGCTTTTTGTATTCCTCGTTTGTGTGCACATTATTACTATATAAACTTACAAAATGCTGGTGATATCAGGATGTTCATGAGAGGTTCCGTACAGAATCCCATTCTGAAGCTGCTGGACGCTTCAATGAACGTTTTCTGCTGTCTCTTGCATCATGCAAAGCATGTGTGGTTATGGATGATGAGTTGAATGTTTTACCTATTTCATCTCACATTAGGTCGATTACTGCTGTTCCTATTAAAGAGGTAATTTTCTGTTCTCTACCTTTGTGAACTATATTGCATAAATAACTCTACTACAATGTCAGTTTTCTGTTACATCCATTTATATTTTAGTTTGATTATTAGATTATCAAACCAGCTTACTATTTCATGGGCATCAAGAACTATATTACGTAACAATTCTACTACAATTTCAGTTTTCTAAGTAATTATGTAAAAAAGTTAGTTAATGTTCTTGGTGAATGCTTTATTGTTAAATTACTTTTGGTCAAGATGAAATATTTTTTTCTGTTTAATAAATTTTGTGTCAGCTTAATGGTATAAAATATATATCCAATGCTCAGGGACAAATCACATCAAGCTTGGTTCAGAAAGTCACTGGAGCATAAAGTTGTTTTTGAGCTAGGTTTCTTTAGCGAGTGAGGAAGAATTTAAATGAGCTGAACTTGAGCTGTTTAGCACAACTTGGTTCCTGGTTTATTTTGCAGTTATTTCCACATATTAAGCTTTTGAAAGTGCTACTTTTTTTGTTACATTGTCATACTATGATGGAAATGTTAAACTGCATCTTTTTGGCAGTTTGTTTGTTAACCAGGGACACTTTTATCATCATTTGATATCACTAGTTGTTGAATTTGAAATTTTTTTATGCTTTATGTAACTGTTCTTTTACCTCCTTTTGGTGATTAAAGGACTCTGAAGGTCTTTCAGAAGCGGAGCGGGACCTGAAGAATTTGAAAGAACAACTAACTGATGATTTTCCTGCTGGTCCTTTGATAAAGAAATGTTGTACATTGGATCAGGTAGATAATGTTTATATGCAACAATAATTCTTAATGATTAGTGGCTGAGATACTGTTTTTATGTTTGAGTAGGGAAAAGCTGTCATTACCTTTCTTGATGCAATTTTGGATAAAACCCTACGTAGCACAGTGGCTTTGCTTGCTGCTCGTGGCCGTGGGAAATCTGCTGCACTAGGTTTAGCAGTTGCTGGAGCTATTGCTGCTGGGTAATGCGCTTGATTTGATACAGTTTTTTATTATTGAACTTATTATTTCCTTGTTTGAACATTTAATTTTGTTAGATTCTGATGAAAGAAATATATCTGTATAGGTACTCAAATATATTTGTGACCGCACCAAGTCCCGAGAACTTGAAAACTTTATTTGAATTTGTTTGCAAGGGTTTCAATGCAATTGAATATAAGGTACAGTTGTACTTTCTCCCAATGCATGAATGATATATTTCAATAATTCTTACAAATAATTTGTTTTCATCTTACATATGCTCTTCTAGATTCCATAATCTTTTGCTTAATAAGATTTATGTCCATCCCTGAATAAGCTAGCCCTTTTATGTATGCTGTTTGGGGCAAAAAAAGTTTCAAAGCAATGTGTTTAGTTCTCTCTATTGATGACACTAGGAGCTTTCCAATTTATTTCTGGAAATTATTCAGGTTATGTTTAATGTGAATGAAGTGATTCACATATGTGTTTGCTCAGTGTTTTAGATATTCTATGTTTTAAGTGTTGTCTTATCATTTTTAACTTTATCTCAAATCTACTTTAACCTTTATTTCCAGGAACACATTGATTATGACATGGTGAGAAGTTCGAACCCTGAGTATAAGAAAGCAATTGTGCGGATTAATATTTACAAGCAGCACAGACAAACAATTCAGGTTAATAAACATTGCTAGACTATTGGTACTAGATGATGCTATCCTGTGTTTGATGCATGAGGGTGGAAATTTGTATCTTAGAATTACGTTATTATGTTCTTTCTTTGCTCATGCATATGCAATTTACTTTTCGTCTTGCAGTATATACAGCCACATGACTATGAAAAGCTTTCGCAAGTTGAACTGCTGGTTGTTGATGAAGCTGCAGCCATTCCCTTGCCAGTTGTGAAATCTTTGCTTGGTCCTTATCTCGTCTTCCTTTCATCTACTGTTAATGGGTATGATTTGCTTGTGATAGTTATCGTTTTTACAAAATTAAGTGTTAACTTTAACGTGTGTTTTTCTGTCATATTAGTTCTTCTCATTTTCCCCTTAAGGATGCTCATTCTAACTTGTGGTTAAGGAAGCAGATTTTGATTTAATACTGATGATTTTTTTATCTTTTTCATCTTGCACTCAAAGCTATGAAGGAACTGGTCGATCCTTGTCCCTGAAACTTCTGAACCAATTGGAAGAGCAAAACCATATGTCTGCTAAGGGTGTGGAGGGCTCTAGTAGTGGTATGTTTTATAGCTCTATGATTTAATTTTATGTATCTAGACCTGTTAAGGTTGCGATTTTATATAAAGGTAGCTGGTTAATAGATGATAGTGATTGTTGTCCAGAAGAGCCTGACAATATCTGATTGGGCAGCCAGCAATACTTCAAGCAGACAAGGATTGTGGTCCACAAGAACCTTTATATCCTTAGTATACACTATATAATTCTTGTCTGCTTGAAGTATTGCTGGCTGACCATTGTATTCAGAGATGATAACTATTATTATTTAAAAAATTTCTGAGTGATCTATTGTCCTTGATTGTAGGTCGTCTTTTCAAAAAGATAGAACTTACTGAATCTATTAGGTATAATTCTGGAGATCCAATAGAGTCCTGGCTTAATGGTTTGCTGTGCTTGGATGTTGCAAATTTCATTCCGAATGTCAGCAGGTTTGCATTAAATTGTTGATGATGTGATGAAGCTCAAACTGCCTACAGCTTCATTGATGTTCTCACTTATGAAAGCATTTCCATTATCATTATTAATTTCTTTTTTGGAAAATTAGATTACCTTCGCCCAATGAATGTGATCTCTACTATGTTAATCGGGATACACTTTTTTCCTACCACAAGGACAGTGAGTTATTTTTGCAGGTAATTATATCATGATCTGATGTTTTCATTTTGGTTTAACATAATCTTGGTGCTTATATGTCTGTTATTTGCAGCGAATGATGGCACTATATGTTTCTTCTCACTATAAAAATTCTCCCAATGATCTACAACTAATGGCTGATGCTCCAGCACACCATTTATTTGTGTTGCTTGGTATATCAACTTTCCTTTAAAGTATTTTTCTTTACCTTTTTAAGCTGAGATACTCATTTTAACTGCTTATATGCAGGCCCTGTCGATGAGTCAAAAAATCAACTTCCTGATATCCTGTGTGTCATCCAGGTTTGCATCTTTATGTACAATGCACAATTACAAGCATTACTAATGGTTCTGTTGTAGCATGCAATGATCCTGCGAGCAAATAAGATCATGCATATATATGCATACATGCTTACATGTGTTCATGTGTACACATATTTACAGGTCTGCCTTGAAGGGCAGATTTCTCGTAAATCTGCTACTAAAAGTTTAAGTGTTGGCCATCAACCCTCTGGAGACCAAATCCCATGGAAATTTGCTGAAGAATACAGGAATACAGATTTCCCTAGTCTTTCAGGTGCTCGCATTGTACGCATTGCTACCCATCCAAATGCAATGAGGGTAACTTCCTGTTTCATGCATGCCTTTTTTTGTCTCTTTAGTTTTTCAAACATAGTATATGTATATTCTTTCTTCTTCTAATTTACTTCTCTTGTATTGGGTTATTGCAGCTTGGATATGGTTCTGCTGCTGTGGAACTTTTAGCAAGGTACATGCATTTTTTACTTCCATTAGTAGTATTACTCCACTGCATAGATTTCTGACTTCTACAAAATTATCAGATATTAATTTTAATAATTGAGGCCCCCTTTGTTTAAATTTTTCAACACTATCTTATTCACTATCCTATTTAAACAAATATCAAAATACATTTTTCCACAAATATTACTATCCAAATTATATCCTATCAATACACATTTTTTCATAAATATTATTTAAATATTATCCAAATCCAATCATATTTCAACAAATATTAATACACATATTTTCACAAATATTATCTAAATACTATCCAAATACAACTCACCCATTATTTATCAAATACCATTATTGAAAATACTACTCAAAACCTAAACAAACTAAGCCTGAAATATGAATATTTGTAATTTTCTTGATATTATGGAGTTTTTTGTTCCTATCAAAAAATAAAATTGATTATAAAAATGTTGAATATGAGAAAGCTGGGCAGCTATTGCTTATTAAATTTCGACACATTATAATTAAATGGCTTCTGATTATGATGTGATACATCATAATTTTAAATGTCTTTTGAAGGGAAGCATTTTTAATCTAAGATTGTCTGCAGGTATTATGAAGGACAGTTCGCTTCTATTTCTGAGATAGATGTTGAAGATGAAGTGGAAACTCCAGAAGTTAGAGTTACAGAAGCTGCAGAAAAGGTTCACCCATATAACTAGCTTTACTAGTTTTTTATTTTTGTCCGATATTTGCTGAAACTTGTGTTTTTAGCATAACCCGCAAATATTTTCATGCTTCCAAATTATTTCACCAGTCTTTTCTGGTTGGGAATGCATCTTGTGGTTGCATTAAAATTTTGAGTTCTGCGTCAAGATTGTGCTCTTATTTTCTTGGTTAATATTGGCATTTCCCTTCTTTTTTTTTTTTTATGTTGATGGAACTAAAAATATTTAGAATATCAAGATATTCTTTGACCTTGTGAACACTGCACTTGCAGGTTTCGTTGCTTGAAGAAAATATAAAACCTAGAACAAATCTTCCCCCTCTGCTTGTACATCTTCGTGAACGGCGGCCTGAGAAACTCAATTACATTGGTGTATCCTTTGGGCTTACCTTGGACCTTTTCCGTTTTTGGAGGAGACATAAATTCGGTCCCTTCTTTATTGCCCCTAATGCTGTAAGATGCCTATTTTTTTTTTCTCCTATTTTTCCTTTCAATTGTCTTTTCTTTGATTCTCAATTTACATAGTTTAACATGCTTTGGAAGATTACTTGGGAATTGATTTTAGTTTTCTTTATTTTAATTGTTAAGAATGCTGTGACCGGCGAACATACATGTATGGTCCTGAAACCATTGTCCAGTGAGGATATCGAAGTTGATGAATCAGATGACTGGGGCTTCTTTGGTCCATTTTACAGAGGTATTTCAATTTTTAATAATTATTTGTCTCTCCTTTTGCTGTGATCCATATCCTTAGTTCCTAGCCTGATCATTTGTGGAATATCCCTAGAATTCAGGAGAAGATTTGCCAGACGAATTTTTGCAGATGTTAAGTTAAGCAATATGGACTATAAGCTTGTTATGAGGTAAGCTTTTGATATTTTAACGTTATTGAATTAGTTTGGTTGTATAATTTCTCATTCTTACTCTTAACCTTTCAGCATTTTGGACCCTAAGATCAACTTTGCGGAGCAAGAATCTACAGAGTCCACCCCAGATAAAACTTTGAAGACGACTGATATTTTATTACAAGACAACATGGAGCGGGTGAGAGCTTATATAGATGGTCTTATTGACTATACTCGGGTAAGATCTCCAAAGATGAATAAGATAAGAGAATGCTTCACATTATTCGATATTTATTTAATATTTGTAGTACTAGTTGTCTTTAAATCTTTTTTCTTATCTTTTTTTTCCCAGATTATAGACATTCATCCATATTTGGCAGACCTATATTTCCAAGAGAAGCTTCCGGTTTCATTGTCTTATGCTCAGGCCTCTGTACTGCTTTGCATTGGTTTGCTGCGGCAAGATATCTATTACATTGAGGTTTGTTTCGCACCCTGCTCTTCAAATAATTTAGCTTGTATGCACAACTTTTTTCTTGTAACATTTTGCATTTTAATAAAGTTTTCATATCTTTTTGAGCATCTAATATCTCCGTTATATATCGCTCCTAAAAGAAAAAAGGAAATCTAATATCTGTTATATATGGTTATGTACTACTCTCAATGGTCTTTGGGCTGGCTGTCTTGATTGTAATTTTCTCTTGTTGAATGTGTATTGACTAAGTAATGCTCAATTGAACTTTTGTATTGCAGGGACAAATGAAGTTGGAGAGGCAACAGGTACTTACACTGTTTAAAAAGGTTATGAAGAAGTTACACAAATATATCACTAGTATTTTAACCGAGGATACTGAATCAGCTCTACCTCGACTAAGAGATGTAAGTCAAGGATTCACCTTGCACGCTTGCCTTGAATTTAATGATTGTTAAGCTGGTACAAATACATAAAGATCTCATTTTCAGTCTCCAGTAAGGTTATTTATCTCTTGTGCTTTTCCCTGGTTTGGGTGCATCAGTAGTAATGTCCGAAACACAACATAAATGGGTATGAAATCATGTGAATTGGGGATATAAATCTACTAGTGTGCCTGTCAATGGATTTAATCAAAATCATTTACCATCATGAACATAATATATAGATCGTTTAAGTACTTCAAAACCAATGGTGATTTGAATCATTCCGAAGTATGCCACTAGCAAGGATAGAACTCTCCCATCTGTTTCTAATATTTAGATCCATATTTCTATTTTTGTTTTCATCTCTTAGAATGATTTAATTGTTAATAACACAACTCCGAACTTGACGTCTCAAATCGCACTCAGATCGAGTTGAAACCCCATAATATCTCCCTCGATGAAGATCTCAAAGAAGCAGCAAAGCAAGTTGAGGTGTGTTTCTTAACCTTTGCCTTTTCTAATTTTTTTTTATTTCTCTTTTACCGTAAGTCCAAAACCGAGTCCACTCACTAAACTCCATCTACAGGAGGAGATGAAATCCAAGGTGGAGGGTATGTTGGATGCTGACTTGCTTCAACAGTATGCCATTGTTGACAAAGATGGTGACTTTGACAAGGCTCTGCAAAACGGAGGTGGAAAGGCAATCTCCGGCGGTGTCATTAGCGTGAAATCCAGCAAAACCAAAGTTGACAAGCCTTCAAAGCAAAAAGAGAGTCAGAAAAGCGGGAAAAAGAGAGGTAAAGACGAACATGGCTCAAAATCGAGTAAGAAGCATAAATCTTAATTATTTTGACATGCAAGAGATGCAATTTTATAGTAGAATAGGATCACTAGTAAGTGAAACTCTTATTCTAGATGGGAATTAATTGCTTATTGTTATTTTTATTCTGTTGTATTTCAACTTAGCATATTGATATATGCAATTTTGAGAGAAGAATAGGTCACATGTTTTTTGATTTTTAGAGTAATTTATGTACATAAAAA
>WYDK02118170.1:3721934-3732751 GCA_009867345.2 Toxicodendron radicans
CAAATATTGTATAATTAAGTGTATAAATCTATATTAGGATATTAGGATTGTAATCAATATATATTAAGAACAAATCTATAAAATTAGGAAGTTAGATTATTCATTTCCTAGATTAGATTATTTATTTCCTAGATTAGTTATTTCTTTTCCTATATATTGATGTATAACTCCTATCAATGGATATGAAATAAAAAATAGCTCTCTAATTTTCACATGGTATCAGAGCTAGGTTGCCCACATTGAGCAATTCTAGGTTTTTTAAATTCGGTTTTAGTTTGCCCTAAGTGAGCGTTGCTTGTGAGTCACCCTGGAGAGTGATCCTCTTTTCTCACCTCCTGCCTAGGAAGAAGCGCCATCTGCCGACCGGCAATCCCCTGAAGTCCGATCACCAGAGGAGCAGCGCGTGGGTCTCACGCGCCACCTTTTCCATCTGCGACAGCCTTCGCACGCCGGCTCGTGGAGGAGCATGTAACGGAGGATTGAACTCCGATCAACCTTCCCGACTTCGTCTTGCTATTTCCGACACGTCTGTCTGGTTAGTTTTTCTGTATCCCAGCCAGATCAGATCAGATCAGTTTTGTTGATTTCAGTTGGTGTCAGATTTCATTCTCTGTGAGTTGTGCTGAGATTAGTTTCGTTGTTTTTCGATCTGCTTGTCTTTGTGAGTTTTGTTGGCTATTTGTGTTGAGATCAGTTGTGTTATTTTTCGTCTTCTTACTATGGGTGATAAGTCTGTGACTAATATGGTTCCTCTGATGTCAAAAATCACGGAACATAAACTTAATGGGTTTGATAACTATTTCGATTGGAGTAAGACAATTCGTCTCTACCTGTGAAGCATTGGTAAAGACGATCATCTCACAAAAGATCCGTCTGAAGATGATTCAAAGCAAACATGGTTGAGAGAGGATGCTCGGTTGTTCTTGTAGATATGGAACTCCATCAACAGTGAGGTACTTGGTTTAATTAATCACTGTGACTATGTGAAAGAGTTGATGGATTATCTAGATTTTTTGTATTCTGGGAAAGGAAGTGTTTCTCATATTTTCTATGTATGCAAAGCATTTTATCGAGCTGAAAAACAAGATAAGTCACTTATGACCTATTTTATGGACTTTAAAATGATATATGAAGAACTTAATGTCCTATTACCGGTGAGTGCTAATGTGAAAGTTCAACAAGCCCAACGAGAGAAAATGGCGGTTATGAGTTTCCTAGCTGGACTTCCTTCTGAGTTTGAATCTACTAAATCTCAGGTTCTCGCCAATTCTGAGATAACCTCCCTGCAAGATGTATTTACTAGGGTTCTTCACATAGCAAACACTCCTTCTGTTCAGTCGAGTAGTGCTCTTGTAAGTTGAAATAATGACATTGGGCATTCATATAACAAGAATAATAATAGAGGAACGGGAGGAATGGGTTCAAATAATCGGAGTCAGGAGTTAAGAGGGATTGTGTGCTACTACTGTCATGAACCAGATCATACAAAGCGCACATGTAGAAAGTTGCAAAATAAGGCCTAGAAAACTCAGTCAACCCATATTGCCACCACTACTGATACCCCTAAGAAGAAGGATATGATTTCGGCCGATGAGTTTGCCACGTTTTCTCAGTATCAAGAAACATTGAAGTCTTCATCTACTTCCATGAGTCGAGTAAACCAAACACATGCCTTATTTCTTCATCCTCCAAATGGGTCATTGATTCTGGTGCCACAGATCATATGACAGGTAATCCTATTCTCTTCTCTACATTTAAGTCACATAATTCCTCATCTAATGTTACTTTAGTTTAGCTGATGGGTCAACTTCATGTGTTCTTGGATCTGGGTCTGTTAACCCTACTCCATTAATTTCCTTATACTCTGAATTGAGTCTACCACAGCTCGCTTTTAATTTAATTTTGTGAGCAAACTCACTCATGCTCTTAACTGTTGTATCTCATTTTTTTCCTGATCATTGCCTGCTTCAGGATCTTATGACGAAAGAAAATTATTGGTAAAGGACATGAATCTGGAGGGCTCTACATCCTTGACACACACGTGCCCAGACCCATTGCATGTTCCAGTGTCTCGACTCCTTTTGAGGCACATTGTCGGTTAGGACATCATTCTTTACCATTGTTAAAGAAACTATGTCCTCAGTTTAATAATTTATCTTCATTAGATTGTGAGTCATGTCAATTTGCCAAACACCATCGTCTTCCTTCAAGTCCAAGAGTCAATAAACGGGCTAGTGTCCCTTTTGAATTAGTTCATTCAGATGTTTGGGGTCCGTGTTCTAGTATGTCTAAACTTGGATTTAAATATTATGTTACCTTTGTTGATGTCAACTCTCGTGTAACTTGGCTTTATTTAATGAAAAATCGTTCTGAGTTGTTTTCCCATTTTTGTGCCTTTTGTGCTGAAATTAATACTCAATTCAATGCGCCTATTAAGATATTACGAAGTGATAATGCCAAAAAATATTTTTCCAGTTCTTTTCAGTCTTATATGAGTCAGCATGATATTCGTCAATCCTCTTTTGTTGATACATCATCCCAAAATGGAGTAGCTGAAAGAAAAAATAGACACCTTCTTGAAACTGCTCGGACCCTATTATTTCAAATGCAAGTTCCTAAATAGTTTTGGGTTGATGCAATCTCCACTGCCTGTTTCCTAATTAACCGCATGCCTTCATCTATTTTGAATGGTTCAACTCCTTACAGTATCATTTTCTCGTCTAAACCTTTGTTTCCTATCGCACGGAGGATATTTGGTAATACATGTTTTGTTTGTGATGTTCGACCACAGGTAACAAAGTTAGATCCCAAATCTCTTAAATGTGTGTTTCTAGGTTACTCTCGTCTTCAGAAAGGTTATCGATACTATTGTTCAAGTCTTAATCGATATCTGGTGTCTTTTGATGTTACCTTCTTAAAAAATACCCCTTTCTTTCCTACTTCATCCACCAATACAGGTCAGGAGGAGGACGATGACTTACTTGTCTACACTGTCACATCCCTACCAAGTACTCCTACACCTGAGGTTTCCCCCTACTGTTCCTCCTCCAGCTCCACCTCCTAGCCGTCCATTACCTCTAATTTGCAATGTCTATTCTCGACGACAAGAACCACCTGTACCAGTCCCTTCGTCGTCAGATCTAGTCTCCAGTGATCCCGACACAAGTGTTATTCGTTAGGAAGACCCTCAGAATTCATGTCCTACCCAAGACTCTTTGTCGTTGGATCCAGCCTTGAGTGATCTCGATCATCCTATTGCTCTTCGAAAAGGTAAAAGTCAATGTACTTATCCTATCTCTTCCTTTGTTTCTTATGATCACATATCATCTTCTTCTTGTTCTTTTATGGTATCACTAGACTCTGTCTTCCTTCTTGCAACCATTCATGAAGCCTTATCTCATCCTGGTTGGCGTGATGCTAAGATAGAAGAGCAAAGAGCAAGTCTGATCACTCAGTCTTTTACAAACAGTCGGCAGTTGTCATTATTCTTCTTGTCGTGTATGTTGACCACATTATCATCATTGGGAGTGATACTGTAAGGATTTCATTACTGAAGTTTTTTCTTCACACCCAGTTTCATACAAAAGATTTAGGAGTGTTGAAGTATTTCTTGGGGGTTGAGGTAACAAGGAGCAAGAAATGCATATTCCTCTCTGAAAGGAAATATGTACTTGACTTATTAACTGAGACAGGAAAATTGGGAGCTAAGCCATGTAATACGCCAATGTTTCCTAATTCGCAACTTACCAAAAATGGTGAACTGTTATAGATCCTGAGAAGTATAGAAGACTGGTTGGAAAGTTGAACTATCTAACAGTCACTCGTCCTGATATTACGTACTCTATCAGTGTAGAAAGTCAACTCATGTCTTCTCCTACGGTTGACCATTGGGCAGCGTTAGAGCAAATTCTGTGTTAGCTAAAGAGAGCTCCAGGACATGGTATTTTGTATGGAAATCATGGACATAATCATATTGAGCGCTTCTCTGATGCAGATTGGGTGGGTTCCAAGATAGATAGGAGATTCACTATGGGCTACTGTGTTTTTGTTAATAGAAATTTGGTCTCATGGAAGAGTAAGAAGCAAACTGTTGTGTCCTGGTCTAGTGCAGAATCGGAATATAAGGCTATGGCCCAATCTGTGTGTGAAGTAATATGAGCATATCAGTTTTTTACTAAAGTGGTCTTATGGACTCTTTGCCAACGAAATTGTGGTGTGATACCAAGCTGCCCTTCATATTGCTTCTAATCTCGTATTTCATGAACGAACTAAACGTATTGAAATTGATTGTCATTTCCTTCGTGAGAAAATACAGCAAGGTGTAATCTCTACAGGATATGTGAAGACTGGAGAGCAACTGGGAGATGTTTTCACTAAAGCTTTGAATGGGGTTCGGATTGATTATATTTGCAACAAACTAGGCATGATTAACATCTATGCTCCATCTTTAGGGGGGTGTTGGAGATAATCATGGAATCTTATAGATATGACAAATATTGTATAATTAAGTGTATAAATCTATATTAGGATATTAGGATTGGGCATGATTAACATCTATGCTCCATCTTTAGGGGGGTGTTGGAGATAATCATGGAATCTTACAGATATGACAAATATTGTATAATTAAGTGTATAAATCTATATTAGGATTGTAATCAATATATATTAAGAACAAATCTGTAAAATTAGGAAGTTAAATTATTCATTTCCTAGATTAGATTATTTCTTTCCTAGATTAGTTATTTATTTTCCTATATATTGATGTATAACTCCTATCAATGGATATGAAATAAACAATATCTCTCTGATTTTCACACATCCCTTCGCAATAAACTACTTGTGATAATCCCTTGTAAGTCTTAAAGAATCCACCCCCCCGCCCCATAGGTGAGGAGTGGAACTCTTGATTTAGTACTACTCCAAGGCCTTTTCCGAAGGCATCAGTCTCAATAATAAAAGTCTTGGAGAAGTCTAGCATGGCTAGAACAGGAAGTGTAGTCATAATCTGCTTTAATTCATTGAAGGCAGATTGTGCAGCTTCTAACCAAACGAAAGCATTCTTGCAAAGTAAATTGGTTAAAGGCTTTGCCCAAGAACCATACCCTTGCCCAAACTTCCGATAGTAACCAATCAGTCCTAGGAATCCCCGAAGTGCCTTGATGTCTTACTTGACTTAATAATACTCGAAGCCGACATCTCTCTAACAATGTTTTTAATCTCATTCTTCAAGTAGTATGGATATCTACAAGGCCTAATATTGGGAGGTTTGCCACCTAGTTCAAGCCTAATGGCATGGTCATGGCTTCTGTCTGGTGGAAGGCCTAGTGCAACTTAAAAAATGGCCTCATGGAGAATGAGCAATACCTAGAGCCTACTATCCTCAATAGCATGGTGCCCTGGCTGTATTTGCAAATTTTCGAACTCAATCAAGTACCCTGAACCTTCTGTCTGCAGTGTCTTAAGCATCCCCTTGAGTGACACCATGGTGTTGCCCAATGATGGATCCCCTTGAAGAGTGATCATCTCTCCTGCCCAGTTAAATCTCATCACTAATTTCTTCCAATTGGTTGTAGTTTCACCGAGTGTCTCCAGCCAAGCAACACCCAGAATGACATCGACGCTACTCATATCGAAGGGAAAGAAGCTCTAGATGACTATAATATTCTGCAACTTCAGACTGACCTCCCTGCATTCACCTTGGCATCTGACGTTGTAACTATCTCCTACTCTTACCCCAAAAATCTTATTTTGCTCCACTGAAATCTTAAGCTCTTCAACTAACTCACGATTAATGAAATTATGCGAAGCTCCACTGTCCACCAACACAATGACTTCCCTACCGTTAATCTCTCCTTTTAACTTCAATGTCTTCGAACCATTAATCCCCACCACGGAACTAATTGATAGCTCTACGTCTTTGGGTGGTTCATCTTCAACTAGATCGTCGTCTAACAAATCATTATCCTCCCTCAAAACCTATTCTTTAACTAACAGAACTTGAAATTGCTTATCTCCACATTTATGCCCCGGAGAGTACTTTGCATTGCACCGATAGCACAACCCCTTCTCCCTTATTTTCTGAATTTTTGCCTCAGTTAACCTCTTGTAAGGGAAATCTCGTCGAAAAGTAGATCAGAGATTGTTAGATGGCGTTGACCCTGAGCTGGAAAAACCTTCGGTGAAATTTCGTCGAATTGGGTTTTGTATTTGCAAAGTGTTTTGGTTTAAAGGCAAGGTGGGTTGGATTTTGGGGTAATCTTGGGGCTTGGGTTGATTTGTGAGGCTACGCGGCCCAGTTCCAGTTGAATTAAGTACAAATCTCCCTTGGTGGCCCAATCCAATTCGAGCTTCCTCCAAAACTTGATTCCTTTTCTCTACGCCAAGAGTGTAACCTGAGTTAACAAGTTGGGCCGGGCTAAGATGTTGGGCTACTGAAGCTTAATTTCTGCTTTAATCCCTAGTTTCAGGCCGTTGAGGAACGCAACGGTAAGGACGTCCTCTCTTTCACCGACTGTTAACACTGTGATTTCTTCGAAACACCGTCGATAGTCCAGCACAGTACCACCCTGCTTCGTTGACATTAATAGCTCCAAAGGACTGATTTCCTGAGTCCTACTGAATCTCTGCAGAAGTGCAACTTTAAACGTCAGCCAAGTCACCATCGGAGTTCTCGATTCCGTCCCTTGATACCAATGGAGGGCTTCGCCTTCCAAAAGAGTGTCGTCGACTGGACCTTGTTCTCCTCTGTTATCTGGTTGATTGAGAAGTACCTCTCCATCCGAAAGATCCACCCATATGGGTCATCACTAGAAAAGATCGACAACTCAAGCTTCCGTCCACCCCAATCTCTCCGATTCCAACCTTCACCATGGTTGTTGCCAAAGTTCCCAGTGGTTTATGTTCTGGACAAGCTCCCATGTTCTGACTCGACTCCTCAGATAAGTTTCTTCTACGATTTTCTTCTTCCTCGTCTTTTTTACGCATCCAACCTTGTATATCCATTAACATCTCCCTCATAGCATTCACATTTTCCAACACCCTAGCTACGCCCCTCTGAACCACCTTTATCTCCTTCTCCACATTGTCTACTCTATTCTCCATCCTAGTACCAACCATAACACAGAAAATCGACCGGCTCTGATACCAATTGATAAATACCTCCTCTACGACTTCTAATCACAACACAATCTCTAGAAAACTCAACTCAAACACAACACAAATAGCAAGATTCAACAAACAACAATAATCAATGAGGAATTCATAGAAAGAAAAGTAAGAAGATAATATTTATTTAGCATAAAGAAACAAGAAACAAACTGGTCTTCAAGGGCCACCACCTCCTAGACAACTGCACACAAAATTCAGAATCCCCTCCCACAAACTCTCATGCTCCCTTTATTCTGACACTCAGATTCTAACTACCTATGCCACCTGTCCACAGAAGCAATTTACCACTTTTGTCCCCTTTTATCCCTTAGTTTATACTATTTTGAAATACTAGCTCCAGGTCCATCAACCAGAAAGTCCACCCAAAAAGTTAACAGTATGTCTCCAAACCATCAAAAGCTCATGAACATAAAACTCCACAGAAAAATATAACACTCAAAAAGTAAAATAACATCCCGAAGAAAAATTAGGCCATCTCTTTGTAATAGGTCAGGATACTGATCCAACCATATGTTGTTAGCCAAGTGAATATTTGAATCTTATTGGGACTTGGCTTTCAAGATCTTTCTAACCAGCTGCAATAAAGGATAGACGGACCATCAATCAACCAATTGAAATACAATTAACATAAAAAGTTGCCCTCGGATTGATACCTCCAAAGTATGCTATCCTCTTCCAAATTTTTTAAAGAAAATTCTCCAATTTAAAAAAGAAGAGGGGGAATTTTGGAACTTCTATATCATTCAAATTTCCATGAGATTCAAGATACTGGCCTCTAGGATAAGAAGAAGAATCCACCCTACTTTTAGTAGAGCCTAATGGAGGGTTGTCCGTCAAAATAGTCAAGGATATAACATGCAACAGGTTGTTTCCCACGAGAAGCAATCCTCCCAAAAACTAATCCTTTCCCCATTTTCCACAACAAACTTTAGATTATAGGCAAAAAATGGATAGCTTTGGGAAGATATATTAAAGAAAGACTTTTGTCGTGTCCTTTACTACTGCATCTCAATGCCACTCATTATTTTGAATCTCATATTTGTTTATCATCATAGCAAGCCAAATTGAATCGGTTTTCCATAGACAAACTTCATAACCACTCCCTAGCGACACCATAATCTTAAATAAATCACCTAAACCTAAGCCTCTTTATTACAAGGTCTAGAAAACACCTCCCACTTTTTCAAACAGACAAGTTACCTTTTCCAAAAACATCTCAAAGAAATCCCTCATTAACTTCTAATAAAATTTCTTACCTGGTGTGGAACTTCAAAAGGCAAAATAGAATAGAGAGGCACAATAGATAAAATCTAATGTTTGAAAATTTGTCTACTCCCTCTAGAAAAGAAAGCCATCCATCCTAATAGTCTCTTCCCCACTTATTCAATAGTGGGATCCCAAAAGGAAAACTTCTGAAATTACTGCCTAAGGGAGAGCTAATACTTCAATGGCAAACATACAACACTAAACTCAATTATATTTTCCAAAGAGCACATATATTCTCGAGTATCAATTCCTTCTAATAAACTCTCAAGCATATCCCAAAAAGATTTGGTTACAATATCAATAGTGGCAACGTTACTAGGACAAATTATATAACATGAAATGACAAATTACTGATAGTAAAAATCAAACTCGAAACGAAATATGACTTTTAAATGTTACAAATGCAATGTTATGTAATTCACCAACCTGGTAGCTGACCAATGTTTCTCTCAAGGTTAAAGATTTCAATTTTCTTCAACATTCGTACATGAAATCACAAATGAGAATAAAAATCAAAACGTAAGATAGATTTTCTATCATGCACTGTGTCAAAATACTTTTAAATGTACATATAATAAGAGAAAGTATAAAAAGCTATACAGTTTCAAAATGATTCTTAAAGACAATTTGATTAAGAAATATGAAAAATTGTAACTAAAATGATAATGCATAGGATTCCCAATTATATTTTCAATTCTCATCCACCAAAACATAAATAGAGCACATGCAACAATTTGATTAAGAAGTAAAAAGCTATCTAGTTTCAAAATGATTCTTAAAGACATTTTGATTAAGAAATATGAAAAATTGTAACTAAAATGATAATGCATAGGATTCCCAAATATATTTTCAATTCTCATCCACCAAAACATAAATACAGCACATTCAATGCCATTATATCCCTGTAACTCATTTTACGCACTACTATTCAGCATACTCCAAAATAGTTGACAATATTTATGTGAGGCTTCGCAAGCACTTATGTCTTGCATACTAATTGGAAGCTATATTTGAGTTGAAGATGAACATTTGCAAGACTACATAAGCATATGTGTGTAAGAAACAACAATTTCCAATTCAAAACAATCAAGAACAAGCTTCTTTCTAATATGTGTAATATGTAATTGTGTAGATGGCCATTTCTATTACTATATCTGCAGGAGATCATTTGAAACAGGGAACCTACAGTACATTAGGGCCAACTTAACTGGCTACAATATATATACTAAATGCATGAATGACATGGGTCATATGCAAAGGACAACAATGTTAGAGTTTCAAATGATGGATATTAGTAAATATACTACAAATAAGTAAATTAACCGAGTTACCAAAGGGAGCTAATTAATGAGTCCAAGAAAAAATAAAAATAAAATTTTACTACATGCTCACCAAGACACTTATCATTGAAAATACAAACAAGAATAGCACATCATGCAAGTAGCTGACAAAGTCTTATGTTACATTACCAAACCACAAGCCAAAGAAAGGCTTCAAAGTAAAACCTAGAGAGCTATCAAAAGAAGTTCAAAACCTATTATTTGTTTTCTGGAGAAATTTTCTTATACGCACTAAACCTATCTTCATTATACTCCTCTGTAATTGAATTGTATGAAGAAATTCAAATTCCAACATTCGTCTCGACCAAAAAATAAAATAAAATAAATCCAGCAAGAAAGGCCATCAGAATATCCTTAAATTTTAGGAGAAATGCTAAGTATTGGTAACGTCAACAAGAATAAGATGCTCAATTTTCTACTTTTATATATATATCCAGAAGAAAAGGGACATATAAAACAGAACTGAGAAGCATGCCAACAAACTCATAGATTACACATAAATATGCAAGAATAAATATTAATACTTATCAGTATATAGGATAAAGAAGTAAAAAAAGAGAAAAGAAAATAAAGGTCAAGATCCTCACTTTGGTTTTCAAACCATTAACAATTTGCAGATCACTTATCTCCACCTTCCTGGATCTCTTCTCCTCTTCCTATGAATTGGCCTTCTATTAGTTATCAATTAAGGACAAGTTACTTATGTTTATTATTACAATAGCAAAATGAGAAACTTGCAGCCAATATGCTTGACTTAAAAAGAGAGAGAGAGAGAGAGAGAGAGAGAGAACCATAATGGAAACAAGAAAATGACCATAAGAAAATTTAGAATACAGATAACATAATGTATTACAAGTTCCAGAATATGTCAGAAATAACTAGCAATGACACAAAAATATAGCCATCCACAAGGTATGACATCAAACAATACTACAATCAAGTTCTACATAAATAGGTGGTTACGTAACAATAATTCCATAACATTAAGTTCTAGTCCAATCATAGTAACCAGAAGTTAAAAAGGAAAAAAAATGCCAATCTCTT
>WYDK02118170.1:3735651-3757639 GCA_009867345.2 Toxicodendron radicans
TATGAGAAAAGTACAAGGATAACAATTCAATAAAATACAGAGAATTTATCCTTTTCTTATGAGGAAATCAAACTAATCAATAACATTTCTGATATTATGTTAAAAGTATGCTGCACTAAATTTTGCTTAAATATGTACGTGGACAAACTAAAGAAGAAATATATTTTTTTTGGGTAATATAAAAGAGAAGTCTTTCCTCTTTAGTCTGTCCACACCACACATATTTTAGCGAAGCACAGGTACTTTGGGGTACTTTGTGCCCCACAAAAACATATAAAATAATTTGGACAACTATTGTAGCAACTCAGCCTGCCAAAATATTGTTATTGTCATTTTGTCTTTGGACTTTGCAATCCAAAATGCACGTTTGTGCCTTGAGTGCTCACGGGCTATTTAACTAGCCTTTACCTTTCTTTTCTGAACAATGTGGGATATTGCAACTATAATTAGACATGCACTATATTTGAGAACAATAATGTTATGGACACCAATATATGACACTGAATTTATGTATCGACATACATGTCATTTGAGTCAGAGCGTCCACGTTAGACATTACGTTTCAAAATATTTTATGGACGGTCACCCATTACAAATGAACAGTTGTCCACAACTATGGACGTAAAATGGACATCCGTCCATAATAAAATAATAATGGACGCGTATCCATAGGAAATGAACGGACTCCAACAATTATGAACGATTGGCCATATTTGATGGACAGGTGTCCATATCAAATGGATGCTCGTCCATTATCTATATATTGTAAATGAATTTTTTTTTTAAATTTAATGGACGTCCGTCCATAGTATATGGACAGGCATCCATATCAGATGGACGCCCGTCCTTCTACCCTGTTGTATATACTCTATTAGATTATATCATGTTGGTTCCCCACATTTTTTGTTTTGGAATTTATACGAATTTAACTGAGAGTTTTAAGGTTCCATATTTGATGGACGGTTGTCCATTACAAATGGACTGCCGTCCACAAATCTGAACCCAAAATATATATATGAACGGGAGTCAATTTACCATGGACGGGCGTCCACCTAAAAAGGATGTCCAGTCATGAAATAAAATGGGCGCCCGTCCATAGCCAAAACTAAAGCTTCATTAGCTAATATGGACAGGGGTCCATATCATATGGAATTTAAAATTGGTCGCTCATCGGCATATTTTCATTAATATAGTTCACTGATTAGTTTAGTGTATTTCAATCAGTCTAAAAAATGTGAGAACATAAAATAACATGCAAGAAACTTAAACAATTGGTGATGAAGAATCTTGGCACAACTTTACAGTGTAGAATGCACCAATAGATACAGTTCTAGAGCTAGCAATTCTGAAAATATATATATGTTTCTGTTAAACATTCCAGGATGATTATTTAATTTTAAGCAGTACTTTTCGACTGATACATGAGGGTAATTTATCAAATTCTATTTAAGATCAGAAGCAAATTATGCAGAAACACGGCATTATCTCAAAATATGGCTTCTTGTTGCCTGCGTTGTGGCGACCAACAACAGGCAAGTGATGATATTGCAGGCCAAGTTTCAGGAAGTGATCCTGAAACAAAACGTTCTAAGCCAAATTGGTTTAGAAGGTTCTTTCAGAAAATTTTTCCTGGATGGTTTAATGGAGGTTCGACGCCAGCACCAAAGGTTGAAGCTGGGAACGACGAGCTTACCACGCCTCGTGAATCGGCGAAAGTGATCAGGATTCCAGATGAACAAGAAGATGGTGTTTTGAAGGAAGAAAAGAGTGAAAGAAATAGTGGTAGAAGCAACAATGTTGAACAGGCAAGTGAAGGGAAAGGAAAAGGCAATGCAAGCCTTGGAGAAAATGAATAATTGTTAGCAGCTAGATCTCCAATGTAACATCATATCTCATATCTATTTCTATTAGAAATTTTTAATATATGCTAAAATAAATCAAGCTAACTAGAGGAATGAAGAAAAACTCACATTATTTTCTTCTCATATATAGGAGTTTATCACAAACTATGATAAATCTTACTTTAAGAAGGTCAACAAAACTAGACAAACCTTAAACTAAATAAACAAACATGGCTCTGATATCATAATGGTTTGGGTAGAATTCATTCTCAAAAATCATCCTAAAGGAGGAGAGAGTTCAACCACTATGGGTGTGTTTGGTTGGGGGTGTTATTTGATGACGGGGGTCATGTCATCTTTTATTACCTCATTATCCTGTTTGGTTGGCTAAGTAATAAAACATTTCAGTAATCTTATTATACCAATAGTAAGTTATTGTTGGTAATATAAGAGGTAATCTTAATACCACCCTTTTCTTAGGTATTTTAAGATTACCTAGGTAATCTTTTTTCTTTACTATTTTGTCCTTAACTATTATAATTTTTGGACAAAATTGCCCTTAGTTTAAAATCAATTTCCAAATTTTTTCTTTACTATTTTATCCTTATATTTAAATATTTTAAGACATAAATGCCCTTAATATTTTTAATAACTGCACAGACCCATGGCCACACAACCAGCGGCCGGTCGCCGACGATCGAACTGCACAAGGCCGGCTGGATATGGCCCTCCTTGTGCCGATCTGGCCGTTTCCGGCCATGTCTCTGGCCGAAAACGGCCAGAATGGCTCAGATCGGCCTAAGGCCGGCCATATCCGGTCGATCTTGTGCCATTCGGTCGTCCACCGGCGGCCGGCGGTGGTTGCCAGCGGCCGGCCACTGTGGGGTGGGTGGGGGTCAGTTTAATACTTTTAAATTTTGTATTATAGGGGTGTTTTAGCTAAATTTCTAAAAATGGAGGGTTAAAACAATATAAATAATAATAACAAATAAAAAATATTAAAAAAACAAAAGGGCAATTAAGTAATCTAACCAACATACCCACCCATTTATTCCTTCCAACCAAACACATCAATATAACATGCCCTCTAATTTATTCCTTTCAACCAAACACTTTTTAATAATATAACATTCACATTACCCAGATAATTTAACATTCCCTTAATATTTTATTCTCATTAATCTTTTATTACCTGAACCAAACGCACCCTATATACATTATAACAGCCCATTAATTGGGTGATAGAGGACAAATTCAATTTCTAACAAGTTTAATCTCCAATAACTTCATTCTATGAGGCTTTAGTAAACCATCTCAAGGGAGGAGAGGACTCAACTACTATATACACTGTAACAGCCCATTAATTGGGCGATGGAGGACAAATTCGACTTCTAACAAGTTTAATTTCTAACAACTTCATCTTATGAGGCTTTAGTGTTACATTCCTATGTACTGTCCTACCTACTTCTTATGGTGGGGTTTATATTTGTCTCTTACTCACCTTCCATGGTGGGGATCTCCCAGCCCCTTGGTTCGAACCCATAATTTCATCCGAGTCCTACCGTAAGGAATGGGTAGGAAAATACATAAGAACGTAAGTCTCAAAACCCCACTGGAGAAAGTGAATATGGGATGTTACATCCAAGGTGATAACCAGAAGTAGTGAAACGGCAAAGAAAATCGAAAATTAAATCAATGTTAGAAGCTTAGAACAAGGCTAGATCCTGCAAAAGTTTCCGTTGTCAAAGAAAATCAAAATTCCTGCCTGAGAATGGAGTGAAATGATCAAGGTTCGGCGGAGGCTCCAGTTTTGAACTCAGAATAAAGGCTTTTTGAATTATTAAAAATTAAGAAAAGTAAAAAAGAAAGAATAGAGTGAAATGACATCAAGCATCTATGATGAGGCTAAAGGAGCATACTATTTAATGTAACTTTATACTTAATTATAGCATAAACTTCAAAGTTAATGAGAAAATGTACACTTTCTGCTTTATTCCTTTCAGGGTATTTAACTATTTATGTTAAAGTATGCTGCTTAATGGCACATTTTCTGGGTTATCTGTTTGTCCATCTAATAAAATGTCGACCTATATATACTTACATTGATAAATGTTGGAAGTTCTTACCAGTCATAACGTAGATGAATGACATGGTAAAATTATTAATTAATTCATCAAATACTTTTTTTCAATAACCTCATGAAGAGAGGTTTTAAATAAATTGCTATAGAGCGGTTTTTGAAATGAATATCGACAAAGGTTTCTTGAACAAAGTTCAAAAACTAAAGAGCTTTCTTCAGAATTGAGCAATTATCAAGGAGCTGGCAATGAAAAAGTACTCTCTGGAAGCTAATCCAGCATATATACTCAATTCGGATTTTCTCCTGATCTGAACTTACGTAAGATTCTAATGAGTTTATGACGTACGTCTATTTCTGTTCATTTACAGCTTCTAACTTGATGAACTTGTTCATGTTTTTATTCTTATTCTATGATTAACTTTATATCAATGGAACTTTATAATATAATTAGTAAATAAAAAAACATATTTTGATCGATCATTTGGCATATATATCTTCTTTAGTATATGGTTCTGCTTCAAATCAATGGCTAATGAAGAATCGTGAAACGAATTTACAGTGCAGAATATATACACTAACATGCAACACGACAGCTAGAAATCCAAAAAAAAAACATTTTCAGAAAACGTTTTCGGAGAATATTGATTTTAAAGCATTGCTTTCCAACTGTGACACATTTGGGTAGTTGAATTCTTATATAAGGGCAGGAAGAAGCAGTCATAATGCAGAAACACGATACATCTCAAAATACATCTAAAAAATATGGGTAATTGTTTCCCGCAACCTAAATTTGTGTCTGGTGATCATGAAGACGAGAAACAGCCATGTGCAGTGGCATGTGCAGTGGCAGGCCGTGATTCAGAAGGCAGCACCGGAGTGAAACCATCGGAGCAAGTGCCCCAGATGAAAGCCGGGGAGAAAGAATAAGTTGCGGTGCGTGCTACATAAAAATCCGAGAAAATGAGCATCCCGGACGAACAAGAAGATAGTGTTCTTGAAAATTAGTTTGATTTGTCTTTGTAATTTCAAGTTTCACTGTTTAAGTAGCTCAGTTTCTTTGTCAACAATTCACTTTTAATCTCGATAAAACTACTTAGAATAAATTGGTAAAGGGTCGATGATTACATGATTTGCTCGAACAATCTCAATCAATCAGTCCATCACACGGTTGAAGAACAGATAATGATTATTTCTACTAGAACAAATAGTTATCTTGATTGTTAGCAATTGGGCAAATAAGAAAATTTTTGGTTGAGTTAACGTACTTTCATAAAAGCTTTCTTAAAACGAATAAACCTCGATTCTAAGAAATCATATCTTCTACCGAGACATTTCATCGAGTTAGCAGAAACCTGCTCATCCACATTCCCGTTTATATAATCAAACATTCAACACCACCATGATTAATAAGTTTCAAAATGAATGCATGTGTTAAGAACTTCTTGGTGGACCTAGGAATAACTTGGGTACGCTCGTCCACCGGAGACAATCAACTTGCAATGAGTGAATAACATGAAAGCATTCATATATATAACGGCTAATAGAAGATTCAAGATCCTCTCTCCATCTGAGTTCTCCTAAGTTTTTTAAAGATTCAATAAACCTGTGTTTACGAACATGCAAAGAAAGTCTCATCTACCTATTCATCAAATCACGCAAGAATGGAACTCGCCCAATAATATAAATGTGAGTTCGGAAATTTGAAATGCAGCAGAAATATTAAAATCATGTAATTATACTAAATAATTTTAAGAATTTCCTTTTTACACAATCTACTTGTGATCTGTTCAATACATAAATTGTTGTTGTATAAATAATTTCACATTTCTGCTGCAAAGGATTTACCGCAACCACAAGTTTGCGTGGCGTTTGGGTTCTTGAAAGAGAAGCCTCCACCGATGAGAGCATCACTGTAATCCAATTGCATTCCAAACAAAAAGAGGAGGCTTTTCGGATCACAAACTGCAACCATTGAAGAGGGGGCATATGAATAAGTCATGCAATTACAGTAGAGAGATGAGAATAAAAACAACAGTGCCAGAAATGCTACACATCTTTTATATTTATAATAATCGAGAAACGTTTTTTTATGATCATTAAATTAGTGTTTTTTTTTTCCTTAATGAAAAAGAGTTGAATATGTAATTGAACTAGAATGGTTGAATTTCTTTCCCCAGGTGAACAAGTTGAATTTGCACAAACATGTTAAGTGGACCAAATGGAATTAAATGGCAGTGTCACACCATTCGATTTATAAGAATCGTTCATTAACAAATTACAGAAGCTATGTTGAGTCATTTGATAAACGAGATTCACTTATTCATTTAATAATGTCATATTATTCATGTTATGTTAATCCATTTGAAGAAATGGGTGACATGTAAACCTGTTTATATCCCCTAACTTGCCACGGTTCAAACACTGACTTGCCAATATGAATTCACCACTACTCATTTCTGTCTTTCAAAATTAAGGGAAGCATATGTTACACAATCAGTGAACTTCTATTCTAACTTCAAATTTAAAAGCCGTGAACAGGGAAGATCAGTGCTGCTTTACTATCCATGCAACCCCCATAACAGAGACCAAAATTTTGATCTCAAATCAGTTCCACTACATATTTCCCTAACTATCACCACGATTGTCCTCTCAAATCTGGATAACTCAAATTTTCCAATACATGTCAATCTCAGATATGTTCCATTCTAAACATTCCTAATAATCCCCAATATCATTGTCTTAAAAATATATCTAAATTTAAAATTGATGACACATCAATTAGTTCAATAGATAAGTCTCCAAAAGAAGTCCACAAGAGCAAATGAGAAAGATAAGGAGGCACAATCAAACATAAACACATACCCGCATATGCATAATAGTACTTATGATATTGAGAAGAGTTCATATCCTAAGTTCTCATTTGCTATGACTTATCTATTCGTCAAATGTGCTTTTAAATTTTAGAAGTTATTTTTAATTCTTGTTTTTATTTTGATTACAGCTTTCTAAAAAGTTGTTTTATCTCCACTGAGAAAAACTCAAAAGTTTGAACTTCTTAACTCTTCTAGAGCTCATTTCTCTTTTACTTAAAAATGTCAATGACCCTAAAATAGTATCGATGTTTAAAATTAAATTACACCACCAAACTCTCCACAACCTCAAATAGCTATTTCATTGACAATTTTTCATAAAACTCTACAATCCTAAATGTTACTTCCACAAAACACAAGCTCTACTCAAAGGAAACCATCCCACTAACACATACATCATGTCACAGAACAACACATCCACACAACCAAGCAAAACTAGCACAAACCCCAAAACAACTATACTCAATACACAACATAAACAAAGAATCAAACTACTTACCAATCACAAAACCATCGTATTCCATAACTGAATCATCTGGTCTCGCATTCGCCCTGCTCTCAAACTCCATCGTGTACGACATGCCCGAGCATCCGCCCTGTTTAACTCCAATTCTTAAGCACAAATCCTCACTACGCTCAAACCTCATTTTATTCAAATGCTTCAGCGCATTCTCCGTCACTAAAATCGCAGGACTCAACCCCTCCGCTGGAGGCACCGCAACTGAAACATAAGATCAGCTCATTACAAAATTAAAATCATATTAAAATGTAAATTTAATTAACAAAAAATATCCTCTTCAACCTTCAAAATTTTACAAGTTACAGCTAAAATTACCCAACTAATCAGATTATCGATAATTTTTCAAAAGTAAATAAATATAAAATACTAAATTAGCTCTACTATTCTAAATTACTCTTTTTTTTATAAAACAAAAATACTCAAAATAAAGTTGCTTAATTCAAAGCAATCCTAACTAAGCGTCAAATAATTGCAATTCACTGCCTAATTATACGTCTAAGTACTAAAATATGATAACAATTAATTAAATTAATAAAAATAATAACAGTAAAATTACTTACTTAAACAGACGATTATATTCACCAAAAAAAAAAACAGACGATTATTTATTAATTAAAAAATTAAACGACTGATTTTCTGAAAAAGAAAATTGCTCAATTAAAAGTTAAAATTTCAAATTACAGCTTAATGATGCAATCAATATGGCAAAAAAAATTAAGAAAAAAATAAAATTACTCAAGGAAGAGGCTGATTAGTTTTCAATAAATAAATTAAACGACCGATTGATCTTTCTATTACTAAAATTAGCTCAAAATGATAAAATTATATGTAAAATTTCAAAAAAAAAAATATGTACCTGGAGTCGATGACGATCGAACTGAAATTGATAATCGACGGCCGAGATTCGGTCTCGAGAACCGGAGAGAAGCTGAGCCTTGAGATCCGGCGACGGACGGCGAGTGGTTGGGGAGGCGAAGAAGAGCGGGGCTACGCGACGTCACTGTAGAGAAAGCCATTGGAGAGAACGGAAACGAACAATGTGTTTCACAGTTTATTTTTGGTAAAATAAAACTGGAAGTTGGTGGTTGAGATGGCAAGATTCTTACCGTTAAACTTTTCAACGAGGCTTGGTTGACTGGTGGAGATAGATCGGACGGTTGAGGAGTTTCGAATTTTTTTGGTTTTTTTTTTTTTTTGTATTTTTTTGAGGCTAAAATTGCATTAATAGAAGATACTTTGAGTTGCTGATTTGTCTTCACTCTGGTTTTTTTCTAGTTAATTAATAATTCAAGTAATTATATTTTTTTAAATTATAAAAAAAAATTATGTTTCTAAATATTTGTCAATATGTGAAGATATTGGACTTTATTACATGATATGATTTGTTCTATTATAGGACAAAATAACTTATTCCCTTCCTTGATTGACTTGATCCTAACGTTACTCCTACAATCATGTAATTTATCTTTTTCCTTTTATGTCACATTCTCACTGTATAAATTGATGCATACTGTACAAAGAAAATATATCAAATACGTATAAAACTTCTCTTCTTTGGCATACTTTGATAGCATAGTTGTTCCTCTTGCCGCTCCAATCTCCTTATCTTGACAAGGTATCAAAGCAGGTTTCCAAGCTTCTGCCACTGTCCTCCAAAAGTTCTTCTCTCCTTGCCAGCATCCTCTCAAGCCTCCAATTTGCTTCACCTGCAAAATTAGGCACTCAGATCAATGCAAAGTCAACCCTTCAAACCAACTCAAATGGAACCCCTCACAAACCAAACAATCAACCAACAAGGCCCACAATTGCAAACCACAACTCAGCCCAACTCTCAATACTCATCAAACTGGAAACACAACCTAACTCTCAGTCCACAACCCATCAAAACCCACAGACTACTCCCAACCCATTTACCCAAGGCCCAGGCCCAACGACATTTCCTTTTCAGTTTATTCCGACCGCCCCACGACGGCCAGAACCCAGTGACACCTTCTATTCTCCATCGTCAGATGGGCCATAACTCATCCTGGTCAAGCAACCCCTCACGGGATCGAAAAATTGCGCGATTTGGGCTCGTGATTTCCAAAGAGCACTGATCACAAAGGATAAAAATGGCTTTCTCGATGGAATTGTACCGATTCCTGATGAACCACATTTCACAAAGCAATGGATCAAGTGCAATACATTGGTTCGGTCATGGATCGGCAACTCCCTAACCCAGGATGTTGCTGCCAGACTACCACCAACAGAAAATGCAGGAGAAATGTGGGCCAACATCAAAGAGATGTATGGCCAACTCAACCTTGCCAAGCTTTTCACACTTCAGAAAAATCTTGTCGAGACCAAACAACACAACCAATCGGTGACAACCTATTTCAACAAATTATCAACAATCTAGAATGAGATCGATGTTATCGATGACCCGTTAATGGGGACATCTGAAATTTTGCAACAATACCAAGAGTTTAAAGAACGAGATCGGATCATTCACTTTCTAACGGGATTGAATGAAAATTTTCTCCTATTCCGAACTCAAATGCGCGAAAGAACTCACCGCTGACGTTCCGCCGTTTCTTTCAACTCGCCATTCAAGACGAGCATCAACGTCTGGTCATCGTGGAATCACCGCGTCCTGGTGATTCCACCACCTTTGCTATCGCAAAGTCTGGTCGAGAGAGTGTTTCAGAGGTGTTAAAGAAAGAAAATGAGAGGCTAGGGTTACTTGACAATGAAAAAAATGTCAATTTATATAATGCTTTCGATGGCCCATATCGTTTCACTCCATCCAACGGCCAGCAACAAGTCAACTCATTAAGCTCATCCAATGGTTCCTATAATGGGCAATTTCAAAGTGGATCCAATGGCTATGGATCGGGCAGATCAGGTAAAGGAAAACTATTTTGTGATTATTGTAAGCGAGGCAATCATAACCGTGAAAATTGTTGGAAATTACACAGTCGCCCAAAGGACAAATCTGGAAATTCCGCTGCAAATCATGTAACCACAAATCCAGGAAATCCAACACAATTGTCCATGATCAGTCCCGAACAAGTCAGTCAACTTCTACAGCTGTTGAATCAGTCCCAACCCAACAATGCTTCCGCTACTTATGTAGGTACATCCTTTGTTTTTAATTCAGTCTCACAAGATATTTGGATAATTGACTCGAGTGCTAGTGATCACATTATTTGCAACCATAGGTTATTTTCCAAACACTTGCCACCAAAAGTTCCTATCACCGTTCGGATGCCCAATGGGAATAATACCCCAGCCACCAGTATTGGTACTGTCCAATTAGGAGACAAATTGGTCCTAAAAAATGTCCTTCTTGTTCTCACCTTCAATTTTAATCTCTTTTCCGTGTCCAAACTGTGCATAGTAAATAATTGCACGATTCAATTCGCTCCAAATAAATGTCTTTTTCAAGACCTTTCGACTAGCAAACTAATGAGCTTGGGTAAAGTTCATCATGGATTGTACTACTAGGAATCCCTTTCTAATTATCTTGTCCAAAATAAAGAGTTTCTTACTTGTATTACACAAAATAAACAATCTCTTTGTAATACAAATATTAATACAAACTCATTTATTTTTCATCAAAGATTGGGCCATAGTGCATCCATTCCCCAACCTAATTGTCTTATTTGCCCTATAGCAAAACAATCTAGGGTCTACTTCCCTACAAGCACCTCATCCGCCAACACCCCATTCGCCTTAATTCATCTCGATATTTGGGGCCCTTATCCTGTCCCTAATCATTACGGCTCCCGATTTTTCCTCACCATAGTTGATAACTATTCCAAGGGAACATGGGTATTTCTAATGCACTCAAAATCTCAAGCTTTTTCCCGCATCCAAATTTTTTTGTCCATGGTTCACACACAATTTCAACGAAAAGTTCAAAGACTCAGAACCAATAATGCCCTATATTTTTTCAATAATCAATGTTCCTCTTTTTTCCTTTCCCATGGGATTCTCCATGAAAGTTCCTACACCTACACACCACAACAAAACAAGGTCATCGAACGAAAACACCGTCACTTTCTAGAAGTTGCCGGAGCCCTTAAACACCAAGTACATATACCTATAACCTTTTGGGGCGAATGTGTGATCACTGCCACCTATCTAGTCAATCGGATGCCAACACTGGTCCTTGGAGGAAAGACTCCTTACGAGCTCCTATTTGGAAAAAAAAAACCCGACAACAGCCATTTACCGGTCTTTGGATGTCTTTGCTATGCCACCACAGTCGGTCCACGTGACAAGTTTGGACCCCGTGCTACCAGATGTATTTTTATAGGCTACCTCATGCTGAAAAAAAGGTACCGCCTATACAATCCTGCACAACATAAGTTTCTAATCAGTCGTGATGTGATTTTTCATGAAGAGATCTTCTCGTTCATTGATCTTGACAGTGGTTCTACTCCAAGCTTACGTACTCCCACTCGTGTTCCTCCTGATCCTGAATCAACAACAAGGACACCTTTCACAATAGTGCCTATTACAGATGCAGTCCCACCTTCAAATGGCAGTCCTCCTCTCACATCCGTAAAACAAGATGAAGTTACTCCAATATCTAGTCTTTCACCCTCTAGCACAAACAATGGCCCTACCAATGAGCATAATTTTGAATCTTCGGTTCCTGTCATACCTGAAGCGATCTCGATTAGGCTATCCTCCCGCATTTCTAGACCCTCTGTTTGGACCACTGATTACATATGCTCCACTACCTCAGGTACCAACTATCCAACATCTGCTTATGTCAGTTTTGATCGTTTATCTCCTGAGCACAAGGCCTGTATAACTAATATTTCTGCAAACCGTGAGCCTTCATCATATTTTGATGCCATCAACATCCATAATGGTGACTAGCCATGGAAGCTGAACTCAATGCTCTGGCAACAAACCACACTTGGGATCTGGTCCCTCGACTTGCTCATCGTAAACCCATTGGTTGTAAATGTGTCTACAAAATTAAGTACAAATCTGATGGTTTCATGGAACGCTACAAATCTCATCTTGTTGCCAAAGGTTTCACTTAACGAGAAGGTTTTGATTATTAAGAAACCTTCTCTCATGTTGTCAAACATGTCACTGTTCGGGCTTTTCTCTATATAGCATCTCACCGGGATTGGCAACTTCATCAGATGGATGTCCATAACATTTTTCTTCTTAGTGATCTTGATGAAGAGATCTATATGGATGTTCCACCGGGTCTTCGCAATCAAGGGGAGAATCTTGTATGTCAATTACGGAAGTCCCTTTATGGATTAAAACAAGCATCACGCCAATGGAATGCCAAAATTTCTTAGGCCCTCACTGCCATAGGCTTCATGCAGTCCAAACATGACTATGTTCTCTTCACTTGACATCAATGTGACTCTTTCATCAGTCTTATAGTTTATGTTGATGACATAATGATTACAGGAAACGATGAAATTACCATCACAACATTGAAAGAGGAATTACACAAATCGTTTCACATCAAAGACCTAGGAGCACCGAAGTATTTTTGTGCATTGAAATTGTGAGATCTCTAGCGGGATATCTCTTAGTCAGTGTAAAAATATGCTAGAGCACATCTCAAATTCAGGATTATCAGCATGCAAACCCTGTGTTATCCATGTGGAACAAAATGCAAAGCTTAACATTCTTAACTCAGAAAATGATCCACTCTTGGAAGATAGTTCCAGCTACCAACGCCTTGTCGATCGCCTTATCTACTTAACCATGACACAGCCTGACATATGTTATACGGTCCAGATTCTAAGTCAATTTATGCATGCTCCAAAACAGTCACATATGGAAGCAGCAACTAAAGTTCTCAAAATTTTGAAAGGATGTCCAGGATTAGGACTTCTCCTACCACGAGAAGAAAACTTGACAGTCACAGCATATTGCGACTCTGACTGGGGATCATGTCCTATGACCAGAAGATCACTTACTGGTTTATGCATTAAACTTGAAGGATCACTAATCTCATGGAAGAAAAAAAGGCAGTCCATAGTATCTCTTTCATCAGCAGAGGCTGAATATAGAGCAATGGCCAAAACCACATGCGAAATCACCTGGATCCTTGGATTATTAAAGGATCTGGATATTCAAATAGAGAAGCCAGAAAAATTATATTGTGATAACAAAGCAGCAAACGACATTATAACTAATCCAGTGTTCCATGAGAGGACAAAGATCATATATTGCGACTACCATTTCGTCAAAGACAAAATACAAGAAAGGGTTCAAGACATAACACATCCTGACCACGGATCAGCTAGCCGATATTTTCACTAAACCATTAGGTCATAACCAACATTCACATCTTCTAAACAAGCTCGGAGTTTATGACATATATAAACCACCAGCTTGAGGGGGAGTGTTGATATGTGAAGATATTGGACTTTATTACAGAATATGATTTGTTCTATTATAGGACAAAATAACTTATTCCCTTCCTCGATTGACTTGATCCTAACATTACTACTACAATCATGTAATTTATCTTTTTTCCTTTTATGTCACATTCTCTCTGTATAAATTGATGCATATTATACAAAGAAAATATATCAAATACAAATAAAACTTCTCTTTCTTTGGCATACTTTGACAGCATAGTTGTTCCTCTTGCCAATCCAATCTCCTTATCTTGACAATATTAACTATCACATTTATACATGAGTTTTACCTCATGGAATTTACATTTTTTTTTTTTTAATTCGGATTTTAACTCAAAAAAATTGATGTATGAATCTTTCAAATCGGTTCAGTATTAAGATTCCACATCAAACAAAAATGAGTTGAATTTTGAATTTAATAAATGTCGTTAAGTGGAATTAATATAATTGGCATAAAAATTCTCAAATCTAAACATTTGTATTTTTTTAAAATTAATAATCGTTTTTCCTATGAGGAAGTTTGATTAAAATTTTGTTTACACAATTATAGATACTAGTTAATACTAACGAATGTTGATAAACGAAATTCACATTGTAGAATTAACATATTTTGAAGAGAGAAAATAAATATAATTTTATAAGTTTGATAAAGTTGTAATCTATTCAAACAAAATAAACACATTAAAATACCAATGCAAGTATTTTATAAATGCTACTATACAGGAGATTAATTAATTAATTAATCCTCCCAAAATAATACTAATAACAATGATAATAATAAGAGGAGGAATTAATATAATGAAAGAATAATTGGAAAGAATTAATAAAAAAACCAAGAAAAATATAAATGGATTCAATATATTTTTTTATTTATTTAATTAGGCTAGGAATTTATACTTCAGCATGCACATCCTCCTCTTTGCTCAATTTCGGAAACAGTTTCAGAAATGCCTTGGAAATATCTGCAGGTATAAAGGCTATTTAATTATTCTCAATCAAAACCAATAAAATAAATAAATAAATAAAACTGGTATTGTAGTGGTTCGAGTCCAACCAAGCAGATATTACTCTTTCTAGACAATAAACAAGTCTTTTTATCATGCTCATGGATACGTTTTTGGGTTTTAGGCAAATGCTATCTCATCTTAAGGTAATGCTAGATGGAAAGATCTTATATTCTTATTAATATCCATAAATGATAAATGATAGATAAAATTGGCGAATCGGAAAGGTTGAGTACTATCATATTTATAAAGCTTTGTATCGATTAAGTTCACGGGTTGCAGATAAGCGCGAAGTCGCACTGCTAACATATGTGACAAGATAAATCATCTCTTCTTAGGCCCCCAACTAATTATACAATAGAGGTCAATGGTTGACAATAACTCCCTCCGAACACAGTTTACAACTTTCATCGTATTGCACTCAATGTTGTAATAGATCAAAGTAAAGAAGTGGTAAAATTAAAATTGAAAAAAATTAATACGTACATGTCTTGTTGGTTTTCATTGGCAAGACCAATTTTGGCAACACAAAGGAATGCTTCATCAATGTTGTAATCTTCTTTTGATGAGGTCTCAAAGTAAGGCATGTTTCCTCTTGAAGCACACCATTCAACGGCTTTTTTCTCAGGAACCTTCACAAAATTACATAAAAAAATTATATAGCCTAAAGTGACAAACTAAGAACAAATTTTAAAAAAATGTACTTATTTTCAATTTTCATACCACTCTGCTGTTTCCTCCATCTATGTCAATCTTGTTTCCAAGTAATATAAAAGGAAATGCCTCATGATCAGCTGGATTTGCCTGGTCGATAGTAACAAATTACATATTAAAACTTAATCTTGTAAAAAATATCGGAAATTCTCAGGTACGGACGTTCTGACTATTTTTGAACGCATATTCTTGATAATAAGAATACACCGAAGTTCAATCAATTGTCTTATGTTAGAGAACAGAAATAATTTTGTGTTTATTGTATTGTTGCCATCAGGAATAAACACCTAAATTTAAAATAAAAATGCAGACGTCTGCAATCAAGAATAATTATTTAAAATTTTACAAAAACAGGTTTGAGATTACCATAATTAAAGAGAGTTTTATAGGGTGTCTTTGAGATTCTTTAGTGTCAGTTTGATGTAAAATCTAAATCTAAGAAATCCTGTGAAAACGTGTTTGTTTGAAATGTTTGCAGAAACAGTTTTTGAATATAATCCTAAAAAGTAAAGAAATAGAAACATAAGGAAACCTGTTTGAGAAATTCTTCTCGCCAATTATGAAGCGATTCAAAGGATTTGAGAACATTTACATCATAAACAAGAACACAGCAATCTGCCCCTCTGTAAAATGCAGCCCCTAGACTTTGAAACCTTTCCTGGCCTGCTGTGTCCCAAATCTGTTGATAAAATTAATAAATACATGCATATATATATATATATTGACCATAAAGAAACTTAATAATAAGAGTTTGTTTAATTTGCATAACAAAGAAACTTACTTGCAAAGTGACCAATTTGTCATCAATTTGTAGCTCCTTTGTGACAAAATCAGCACCAATTGTTGCTTTGTATTGTTGGCTGAACTTATTGTATACATATCTAAATAACTAGTTAAGAATAAACAAATATAAACCACATTAAAAGATACCAAATTCATGTGGTTCGATAAAAACCAAACCCTAAACTGTCCATGGTTGACCTATCAACCGCCCGGCAGAATTTTCAAACTTTGTATAAAAATATATAAACTTCACTTTCTTTTGCCCATATTTCTTTGTCGTGAACTTTACACTTTAATCTCCTTCTTAAATGCAATTTCTATAATTTTTTGGTCCCTCTCATTTGTTAAATATTACACTTTAACCCGTACATACAATTTCTCTATGAACTATATATATTTTTTTTTCTCAATTCTACTTTAGAAAAAGCAACAAGCTAAGAGATCCCAACATGAAAAACATTTTTGAGAGTGATTCTCAACCACAATCTTATCCACAAAAGGACTTTTTTTGCAAAATATTAAAAGTTCCTTCAAAAGTGATTTTTTAAAAGTGCTTTAATAATAAAAGCACTTCTTGTAAGCTAGTGCCATAATCTTTCAATAATTTAACCTAATTTCAATTGCTAAATCAGGCAATCACATCAACATCTGAACTTATCAATGGCTTCTTCTTCTTCAACTCCACATGACAGCCATTAATTAATTGGAAAAACCCCACCAACTAATTAACAGTATAATACTTCTTAATTTGTTTTTTTAATGTCACCAGCTATGCATTAAGCTTTCTGGGTCATCAAATTAATATTAAAATAATATTATACTTACAATTGAATCATACAAACAGACATACAACTAAATAAAAAATATAAGATAAAATAATCATTTTATATCAATTTTGTACAATTTTTATCTTGTTGTATGTCTGATTTGTATAACTCAATTGTAAGTATAACATTATTTTTAATGTTATATTTATGTATAAAAGCAAATGAGAGACAAAAAGACAATGATTAATAAATATATAAATAACAAATACTATAATCAAATTGATTAAAATATCTAGAACCATAGTCTTACTAACTACCCGTTAACATTAAAATATAAAATTTCAATCAAATTTTTTTATATTAAATAATATTATATAACCAAACCAGATATTATAGCAAGTTCAAACTCAACTTTCAAAAACCAATCAAACAAAACCATAAAATGCAGCCAAAAGAAATCAAGCAAACTTTTTCCACAAGACAATATACAGGATATCACATTTCGGATTCTGGTTTGCAAAGCGAGGTCAGAGATTTTTGAATTATAGAAAAAAAAAACAAAAATAATAATGATAATAATAGAGGATACTGATTCATCAATGAAGTCTTTCCCACCCTGAAAGAATAATCAAATTTGCAAAAGCAACAAGAAGTTCATCATCAAACCAAAAACAAAAACAATAAAAACACAAAAAAAAAAAGAAAAACAGAAAACATACCCACTATCTCCAAGAACAATAACCTTAAGCAAGTTTCTTCTCTTCATATTGATAGACACATCCATCTTCTTCTTCTTCTTCAACTTTACAGAAGAAAGAAAAAGTTGGGAGATTAAGTAAAGTTTCAGAAAAGAAAGAGAAGGATCGTGAAGATGATCAGAAAAGCAAAACCCATCATGATTTTATTTTTAAGGTCGGTTGATCTCTTGAATCTTCTTGATTTTTTTTTATAATTTTATTTGAGTGATGGAAGAGAAAAGAAAACTTCATGCATGTGAGCCCTTGCCAACCAAAACATATGAATAGCAATAGCTTGGGCGCCAGCGAAGCTTGAGTTTGAAAATCAAATTTTAATAATTTAGTTGTGTAGTCAAATAACATTTTGACCCCCAATCCATCGTAAAAGAACAATTCCCCCCATCCGTCGTTTGGATTCAGACATTAAAACTTGACCATAAAAGGGTAATCTGGTCAATTTGTAATATAATATTAGGTTTTTTTATCTCCATTATAGATGAGTTTTAACACCTGAATTCGAAAATTAGAGGTGATATTGGGTGTTTCCGAAACCAAGGGGGGAATGTTCTTTTATGATAGATTGGGGGTGGAAATGTTATTCATCCTTAGTTGTGTTTATTTTTTCAATAAAGAAAAAGTTCTTAGTTGTCCTCTTGACCATTTTGCCCTAACCCTGCTGTAATCAAATATCAATCAATCAATTTATTTGATCAATCGTGCTTGCCTCTCTTTTCATCTGAATTTTCATCCTCCTTGAAATGGACAGCTTGCAAATTCAAAAAAGAAAAAAAAAATTTGATTGGTAATTTGTCCAGAGTTGTAATTTCGTTTTTTTTTTTCTAATCTTTACGTCATTGAAACTATTTATTACATTACAATGTTAATGCATGATTTCACGCCAACTAGATATACGCAAATTCTTGATGAATCTACGTAGAAATTTGTATAAATTAAACCCATGAACTTGATGTCAGATCAATAGAAAAACAATGAACAATTAAATGTACGCAAGATTCTTGATGAATTTGGCCATGGATTTGTATAAGAAAAATAATGAACAAAAAACAATCACACAAGACAAGGGCTTTTTAAAGTGGTTCGAATACTTATATGAGATCGACGAACTGAGTTACAAAGAGTTATCTTAAAAAGTTAATCTCTCGAGTTTTCTCTTTTCTCAGTCTCTATGTGTGTGTGAATGTATTTGTGTATTCGTCCCTCAAAATAAATTAGAGTTGGATTTATATAATATTCGTTACCAGTTTTAACTGGATATGAATATAAAATTAATAAAACATGAAAATAACGTGATCTTCGACCTTGATTTGTAGAGTCTTGATATCTCCTTGGTATGAATTATCTTTTCTTAATTTACCACACAACAACAAGAAATAATGATTTATCCAAAGAACTCTAGCCTTGACGCCGGGTGAACGATGTCGTAATAGGTGCTAGGATCTAGTTATTGATTAATTTCAACCCGATGGTGTTGAGAAGAAAGTAATTAAAGGCATAATGAGACTATTAGATTGAAAAATTAAGAACAATGAATTATATATAATAGTGTCTATATATACAAAATTTACATTATACATGTCCTTAATTTACATGTTGAGAGAATCTTTACTTATACATTATAATTTTGATTGGTCGATGCGTTGGAAATTATAATTTCTGTTTTTTTTTTTTTTTTTTTTTTTTTTTTATCTTTGCGTGGAGATATTATTGACAATATTTGTTAATTATTGATTAATTTCAACCCAACGACATGTTCCCAACCAAAAAATAGTCTATTAACAAATCCATACTCGTAAACTTTTTAAACACCATTTATTCACCCAAAGTAAATAAACCTAAACTATAAGCACAAAAAAAAAAAAAAAAAAAAAAAAAAAAAACAAGAGAAATGAGCATACCTAGAATGAAGAAAGAAACAGGTCATACATAAAAGCATTGTTTTTTTTTTGTTTTTGAAGCATATAAGCTGTCGGCTGAACAATGAAAAAGATTTGTCTATAATAGACATATTACTGTAAACAAACATATTTTCTTCCTATAACACACATATTACTGAACCAATTAAACAAACACATTTCCAAACCCAACAACGATGTGAAGCTCTTATAAAATTAACACAATTACAAACACCAGGAAATTAGTCATAACAGCAACAACGTTACAACAATGAAAGAAAGAAAGAAAGTAGACAACAAGTTTAATAACTTCAATTTCATAGAAATTTTCTTCCGATTACACAGAATCAGTTCAGTAACTTCATTTAATACTTATGCTTGGAAATCTGAAATGACTCAGCTTGAGTCAGTTACAGCTTGAGATGAAAAGAGTTACTGGATGACGGCTGGAACTGCTGCTGGTGGTGTTGACGACAACTACTATTCGACAATCGACAGTCAGCGTCGGAGTCAGAACGAGCCAACACGGTCAACGACAGGAAATAACTCACTCACTCAATCTCTTATCACTGACTCACACACACTCACTTGGTCGAAAATTGATTTGAGCCTTGTAGGGATTTACACTTATTTAAGGCATTTAGGGCTGTTTGTAAAAAACTGGTTTATAATCCGGTTTCGGTTAACCAGAAATTTTAAAGGGATGAACCGATAACCGACCCGGTAATTCGGTTTTTTTATTCGTTCGAATCGAAACTGAACCAGTTAAAAAAAAACCGAATTTTAGGTTTGGTTTTTCTGAATCAAAACTAAACCAATTAAAAAAAAACCGAATTTTAGGTTTGGTTTTTCAGTTTGATTCGGTTTTCGGATTTTTTTTTTCCACCCCTACTTGTTAGCTATTGATTAACTTCAATAAGAATTGTAGTTTAATTTATATGTTAAGATATTAGTGTGATAATTTTGAAATTTATGAAAATTTTAAGTCATTTATGGGCATTGTGAAAAATGGGCTGTGGGCTAGTTTAAGTTGGGCTTGGAGTCATTAGAAATCCACATTGTGTAGGCATTAATATTGAATGGGCTTCATGATTTCAATGTAAATTTGTAAACCAAAAATAAAAAAAGATTAATTTTAATTTAAAAAACTACAATTTAAATACAAATATAACCACATTTATTTATGAGTCACATTTCTTAAGACATTATATTTCAAAGTTTTGAAATTATTATTTTTCTCTTATGACCCTCCATCAATTCCATAAATATCCATAGCTCCATTATTATTTTTCGGATTTTTTTTTTTTTTTTGTATTCTCAAAAAGTTATGCTATAAACCCTCCATCATCGTTATTCTTAAAATAAAATTTTTGATAATTAAATTGAAAAATAAAAAAAATTAAAGCTAAAAAAATTCTTTAAAGAGAAAAATAACAATACATTTATATGTGAATTAATAAAAAACTTACAATTTTGTATTGCTTGTTATATGACATATCCTATTGCGGTTCTTCTTGCTCCATTAAACTATCTTTTGGTTCTAATTCGAATAACATAAAAAAAAAAAAAATTATGATTTATAAGATAATAATGGGCTAAATTGATAATTAAAAATATTTATCAAATGATGGCTGCAACACTATTTTGAGTGGCAATAAATCAAGGCAGATTCCAGGAAAGTGCTTTCTCATATACATATTGACGTCAAACAATATATATGGTAGATATTTGTTCATTTCAACATCTGTTTTATCACTTTCCAATTTCCATTTCATTATTATTTTCCTTTTTACTTTCTCAGGAAGTATCAATCATCATTCATCATCTTTAGTCTCTTGGTCAACTTAATAATATGAAAATGGATTTCAATGAAATACTCAGGTGTGAACATCCTGAAATTTGTTTTGATTCTTATATTTTATTAAGTCAGCAACGGATCTTACTAATCCTTTTGACAAATTCATATCAATAAATTTTTTAAACATAATTTATTCACCCAAAGCAAATATTTCATTAAAAATAAATATATTAATTATGAAGACGAAAATATCTCTAATTGTTTGACTAAGTTTTTTTTTTTTTTTTTTTTATTATTAGATATGAGTGAAATATATATGTACCCTTATTTTAATAATAATAAAAAAATTACTCATATATAATTAAAAAAAATTCAATCAAACAATTAATAGTATTTTCGTCTTCACAATTAAAATATTTGTTTCTAACGGAATAAGTTAACGGAATATTTGCTTTGGGTGGATAAAGGGTCTTCAAATGTTGATAGGTATGAATTTGTCCGTACCAACATAAAAGGACCTACATACAATACAAGGGAGCGGAAACGTACACACCCACCCCCGTCGTCCG
>WYDK02118170.1:3757739-3771951 GCA_009867345.2 Toxicodendron radicans
ATATATATATATATATCATTTAAATTAAATTATTTCGATCTGAAAAGATATATCATTAGATAATTAAGCCTAATAAATAAATAAATAAATACAAGAAAAATAGGCTAAATTAACCATTAAAACTAAATGTTGTGCAGGATTTTTCGTGAAGAGTCCGCATAAGACAAATATTGGTTGAGAGGTCGGAAAGGTCCACGGCCAGCCGAGCCAGACTTTGCCCGACACAGAATGATCGCCAGTAAGAGCCTAAAGGACAGAGGGGTCGATTTAGTTGAAGAGGTAGATGAGAGTGCAAGGTCGCCAGAATGATTAAGCTCGCCAGAATAATTCAGTCAACAGGTGAGATAAGCCTTGTCCCCCAAAAAATCAAGATAGGATCAGATTCAAATTCCAAACTAATCGCCTAATCCTTGGGAATTCGGGATATACTTCATTTTGAAAATGTAATCCCAGATTGGGCGAGCTTTCCATATCCGTTGTAACACTATAAATACCCCAATTTTTTTATTGAAAGGGGATTACAAAAATTTATTTCAATAATAAGCTACAGTGGACGTAGACATTCAAGAAAGAAGTCGAACCACTTAAAAATTTCTTGCGTTATTTGATTTATTGTTGATTTTATTGTTCTTTGCTGGTTATTCTAAATAATGCGTACATCCGTCAACCAGATCTCTCTGATTGATGCGAATTTTTGCATCAACACTAAAGAACATCCATTGATATAACAAAAAAAAAAAAAAAAAAAAAAAACAAGGCAAAGAAAATACCCAATGGCAATATGGTGGCTTTTTTTATTTCAAAACAAAATATGCTCAATTAAATGATAGTTTTTAACAAATATTAAATTACACATTCATCAAGAGGATAACTTATTTTTTGACCAAAAAAAAGTTGGTTCTTTGGGTTCTTTTTTATCTAGTTAAAAGAGAAACAAATAGTATTTTTATATATTTTTAATTAATTAAAGGTGCTATCTATATTTCTTTATTTCTTTATTTTTATTTACACCTTCTTGATCTTTAACATACACATACTTCAGTATGGATTTAATTATTATTTATTTTTGTACTTCAATTTGCTAAAAAGAAATATTTTACTTTTTAATTTTCCAATTTAGAACTTTAATGATTAAGAATCAAACTTTCAATTAATTCTTTAAGACCTATCTTACCATCAATATATATGATAAAATTATGTATATATATTAATATAATGATATTAAATCGATAATAATATTATCCATCTTATAAATTGATTGATTATTTTTCATTTCGATAAATGAATTTAAGAACTAATTATTAGAATAATGATAGATTTTTTTTAAAATTAAGTTTCATTAAACTTGAACGAAATATTTTTCATGTATAAATATAGCATGCCAAAAATTAATAAATAAAAAAACTTGTTTTTATTTTTATTTTTTTAATAAAGATATAGAGGCACTATCTATTCAACCAATTAAATTTAATTTAATAAAAATTTTAAAAATTAGAGGCATATTTTGCACATGGGTGTTGACATTAAAAAAGTTAATTTTGTCAAAAACCATTATAATTAAATTTATAAATCAATGTTACATAATTACATCTGTAATAAATTGGGTTAATGTTAATTGCATTAATTAATGCAATAATGGTTTTCATCATTAGATTAAGGTTTAGTGGTTTTCCAACTAGATATTATTAATTAAGTGAATTAAGAGTGGTGGATTTGATCGCTAATCTCCAAGTCTAATCAGTCAAAATTAGTCTAATCTCCCAATAATACTTTCTAGATTTTGTGAATACTTATTTAATTAGAGTCATTATTTTATATAATAGACAAAAAAATATTTTCAAATTTGAATCATAAATTGAAGTCTCTATCAAATCTTATAATTATTTTGCAGAAACAAATCATAAACTCCCTCATATGATTGAACCCTCGTCGATGAGTTATAATTTCCACCACTTATTTATATAATCGTCCTCTTTTATAGTAGTTTTGATTTTTTTATGTATATATATTAAATCTTGATATATAAATTTTTCTGAAATTTTATCTCTTAATACATTCATAAGATGCAGATTTTTATATATATAAAAAAAAAATGAAAATATATACATAATAATAATAATTATTATTATTACATATGGTCCACTAAACAGAAATGATATCTTAACTCAATTTATGATGATGTCAGAATGCTGACATCATCACCTTGTCTTCATCTGACCCTGACACGAAGCATACCAAAGGGAGGCTACCTTCGCTGTATCCCTCTAGGAAAGTGTCCAAGAAGGAGCAACTAAAAAGAAAAAATAAAAAAGAAAATTTAATACAAAGTTAAATAAATAATTAATTAATTTTTATTATATATATATATATATGTACATAAATATTACCTTGCTTGCTAAGCTTAGCTTTCTTCTCTCCTGTGTGAAGCTCTCTCTTTACTCTAAACTTCTGCAGCTTTTTTTAAGTAGCAATGAACTTCCCTCAAAACCCTAACCCTAACCCTAATTTTCCCTTCTTTTCTGATAATCACCATCATAACATGACGACGGTAGAGCCGGAGTTCGAGCTCTCGGATTATCTGATTCTCGACGATTATCATCACCACGATCATCATCTCGATGATCAAGATAACCAAGATTCTTACTCTTCGCAAAGCATGGTTTCTTCAGAGATCATCTCCCATGGATCCTCCACTGGTGCAACCTCAAGAAACAGTCACATGCAAGTGCTTTTTTTTTTTCCTTATTATTTATATATTTATTTTGGATTTTTAAGATAAAACCCTTTTGATTTTATTAATTTTGATTAATGTTTTTGTTAATTATGTGATTAAAGAAAATGCGAAAATGGGATGGCGATGAAGAAGAAGAAGATTAATGAAGTGGGGGATCGGGTGGCTTTCAGGACGAAATCGGAGCTTGAAGTTATGGATGATGGATTTAAGTGGAGGAAATATGGGAAGAAGTCAGTGAAGAACAGCCCGAATCCGAGGTAATTAATTGATTAATTAATGATTAAGGGATTAATTATTATTTTAAGGTTAATCGATTGATTAATGTGTTTTAATTAATTATATAAATTCAAGTTGCCTGTTGATGGATAGATTAGAGTGGAGATCTCATGATTAAAATGAGAGGATTATGGACCCCATTTTTTTTTTTTTTTTGGGTTATTGCTAGTTTGATTAATTAATTAGATAATTAAGTTTGATTAAAATTAATTAATTAAATAATTTTATAATTATTATAAGTGTTTGTTAGTGATCATCAACTTCAAAATGAACCAATGGCGCCTCTAAAATGAATAATGTAAATGAATCATAATAAACTATATAATTAAGCACTTCATATAAGACTTTTTTTGTTGTTGGATTATTTAGATAATTAAGTTTGATTAAAATAAATCAATTAATTCTATAATTATAAGTATATGGTTTAATTATTTATAGTTGAATTTTTTTTGTTAATTAATTTATATATATAATATAGTTAGTAAAAATACTTATCTCTATTTTATTATAAAATAACTTTCATTTTGTAAACTTTTTTATTAAGAACAGTTTTAAATATCGTTGAATAACCCTTTTTGTAATATTGAAGTCGATTATTTTCACAAAAATCAGGATAAAATATCGAGAGACTCGTATATATATATTATTTATAACTTAATTAAGATAAATTAAACAAAGATTAATTCTCTTGATCTGGAGTTCAATTTAATTGAAAGGGACTGAACTCTCAAGAATAAAGATTGCAATTGGGCAAAATACCCTATCAATTTACATGAAAAAGACAATTTAATTTAATTTTCTTTCATTTCTGAAAGGAGATTTGAGAGTCAGCACCAACCACACACACACATAAAATTAATAAAAACAAAAATAAAAAATAAAAAAAAATTGTAGCTAACAATTATTTAATTAGATATTTACTTCAATGTAAATATCAAAATATTAATTACTTTTAAGAAAATAATTTCTATGTTTAGGTTCAGGTGCTTAATGTTTTGATCATTTTGGTTTTTTTTTTTTTTTATTTACACTATAATTAAGAGGCATTGATTAATTATAATATTACTTTAAACTAGTTTATTATATAATTAACTCAAGATTATGAGTCAAAGTAGTTCCTACTTGGTCTAGTGGATCTAATTAGAATGGTAAATTGTAAATATTTTCTTTTAAATTTCTTGTTCATATCCTCTTAATTAGATAGTATATATATATTTTTAACATAGTGTACAAGATTGTTAAAGTTTATCTGCATGTTTTGGAGAGGACCAAAGCATTATATTTGAAATTACAATCTTAATAATTAATAAAATAAATCAAGTAATTTATTTGTTTTGTTTTTATTCTAAGTGGTGTCTCTCGTAATGGTAACAATTGGGCTCTACTTCTCAATTGCTAGTTGTCTCATCTTGTAAAGCAAGGCGGCTATAAAATATGAGAAGAATATATACTAAAAAAATCAGATTCACAATAAATAAATAAATATTTATAGAATATATTTTATACTTATAAATTAATATTGGGAAATGTGTGATCTAAAGTATTTGGCTAAACTCATATGCCTCAATATCTTTCTTTTACATGAAACAAAATTCATAGAAATATATATTAATAACATATTGTAAAATAACATAATATACATAAAAACATTTTTCAAACACATATCAATCGATCCATTCCCCCACCCAAAATTCTTTTTTTTTCTTTTCGATTGATCCTCACTCATAAATGAAATTCTCATATTTTTCTTTCTTTTTTTATTTTCTTTCCGTCCTCTCGAGCGAACAAATTTGGATGATACATATATAATTATATATTGTTCCTAATTAATTAATATTATTTGAAAATGTAGGAACTATTACAAATGTTCAAGTGGAGGATGTAGTGTGAAGAAAAGAGTAGAAAGAGATAGGGAAGATTCAAGCTATGTGATAACAACTTATGATGGAGTTCACAACCATGAGAGCCCTTGTGTTGTTTATTATAATCAAACCCCTTCTCTAAATATGCCTCCCAATAATGCTTGGACTTTGCAACCTTCTTCTCTTTCTCCCCCCTTTTCTTCTTCTTCTTCATAGCTATCTATCTTCTCTCCTCCTCGAGTTTGGATCCCCTTTCGATCTAATTATCATAGTAGATAGCTTGTTAGTATATGTTTCAGTATTCACCAATGGGTATTTATTAAAATTGGTGATTTTATGTATACTACGTAAATCGATAGAGTAACATTACCAAATTGATACCACGTGTGATGATATCAGTTTAGATTGTTATTATAAATTTTAATTCAAGCTGGTTTAACCATTGCTATCAATATTTAATAATATAGTTCATCTTGTATAATACAATATTATTGCATGAAATTTTAGCCATGCTTATGTACTTGTTTTTGAATTGACATCAAGAAATTATATATGGGATTGAGTTTGGCGCCCAACTTGGTTTTTTTAGGTTCATCGTACTGAGTTTTGTCGGTAAATATTTCTCAATATTTACGTATATATATTATTAAAATTGGTGATTTATGTATAATACATAAAATGTTAAGCCGGATTGATAACACATGTGAGGAAATAAGTTTATATTGTTATTATACCCTTTAATTTAAGCTGATATAAACCATTGTTATCAGTAGATAATAATAATATAGTTCATCTTTGTACAATAAAGTATTATTGCTTGAAATTTTAGCCATGCATATATGCTTGTTTTTTAATTGGGCCCAAGTATTTCTCATGAAATTACCAAGAAAATATACATGGACTTGAGTTTAGAGCCCAATTAGGTTTCTTGGGTTTGATTCTGAAGCCCTTTTAATATCGAACAATCTTTTAAAAATGAAAAGTAATTTTATAAGTCAATAATTCAAATACATAAATATAATATGAATTAATTGTAATATATGGTAATTTTAATAACTCTTATGGTAGCAATTTGTATCAACATAATAAACCTAAAAAAAAAAAAAAATCATAACTATGAATTCAACGTAATTAAAGCATAAACTCTCGGTTGTATCAATACATTAGAAAATATGCTTTTAATCTATTTATAAATAAAATTATTTGAACATATGTTATTAATTACAAACAAATATATAATTAAGATTTTTGGTTGTACTACTAAAGAGGTCTTGAGTTTAAATCCATATGACTATTAATAAGGGATAATCACTGAAGGGATTTACCCGATCATCAACTTCAAGATCTAAAAAATTAGTTGAGATGCGTATAAACTGACTCGGACACCTCGATTATAAAATAAAAAAACACATATATATATATATATATATATATAATGTCTTTCATCGCTTGTATGTAAAAGATATATATGCACTACCTTATAAATAATTTTTTATAATTAATTCATATTAAATGTTATTTTAAATAACTTAAATAATATATAAATTAAAAAATAAAAAGAAATTAAAATAAAAAAAGTGTATAGAACTATAAGATAATTAAACATAAACTAAGCGCCACTCCAACAAAGCGGCAAAAAGAGCAGAAAACTTCACGTGCTTTTTTGCGCGTGTAAACCACTTTCCACTTGCAGGTTCTACGTTTCTTCTTCACGCATCCCATCACCACTCCACTCAAACGAGTCACAAAAAATAATAATAATAAAAAAAAAACTTTTAAAAATACCCTTTAGCATATTCAACTGAAAAAAAAAAAAAAAAAACTCAATCCCAAATTCATAAATTCTCAATTTCAGATCTTGTTCGTTCGAAACTCAACTCTCCAGCAAGTTTTCAGACACGCCCACTTGATTTTTTCAACAACCCAGATCGAGATTTGCCGTTAGATCTGCGAATTAATGGTTTAATTGAACTGGGTATTTTTTATTGTGGCGAATTGGTGCTGATTATGTGAAGAAATGTTGGGGTATTGAGTTTATTATGGATTTTGCGGTACCCATTTGGAGAAAGTGTGGTTTTGGATTGCAGTTGAGTAGTTTGTTTGATGGGACTTGAAGATTTTGGTTTGTTGTTTTGAGGTGAGTGTCTCTTTTTTTTGGGGGGGTTAAGTGTGAAAAAAAATGTTTTGGAGGGAACGTGAGAGGGAGAACAATAACAAAGAGCAGAATGGTGGGCCACCGTGTGGGCAAGTTCGAGTTCTTGTTGTTGGTGATTCAGGTAGTTAATTTTGAATCTGATTAGTTTTGAATTTGGTTCAGTTTTTGTGTTGGTTTTGTTCCTATTTTATTATGCTTTTAACTGAATTTTGTTGGTGGAACATTAGGAGCAGGTGCTTTTGAATTGATTGCTTTGGTTTTGTGCTTGTTTATGTTGATTTTGTTGCTGTTTTCTGGTTTTGCTATGTTTTTGATTTGTGTGCTTTTGACTGAATTTTTTTTGTTTGTGGAACTTGTGTTATGCTTTAAAGTATTGGAAAAAGGTTAGTTGTTGCTTATCGGGATGGGTTGAGTTGAAGATTTTGAAATGTGAAAGACGTGCAAGTGTGTGAGATTGAAAAGGGTTCTTAGTGTTAAAGAATTATGAGAGTATAAGAGCTTATGGTAGCTGTAAATGTTAAGTTCGTGGAGCTCGATAAATTAGAAGTAGATTACTAGTAAAAGAGAAGTGTGTATGGGCTTGGGATCTATCAACCTATTGAATCTCATATGTGTTAGGATACATTGCATAGGAAGTCATGGAGGAAAGACAGATTCTTTGCATTTGAAATTTAATTAAATTCCTTTACGTGTAGAATGATATTGAGTTTTTCTGCTTGATTTATTCGTTTATTTCTTTTGAGGATAAGGTTAGTAGCTATATTGACAACTTATGGGAAATGTGGGTTTAATGGTTCTGATTTTTCACTTAAAAGTTGGTATACAAGTCTATTTGACATTCCAGAACACCTATTGCATCGGTTTGTTTACTGGTACTTTAAATGAGCAATCGTGAATCAGTTCAGAATTTTATGCCAAAAGTGTGATGAAAGACCACCTATTTGATTTTATGATTATTTACTACTCATATTTTGAGAATATGATTAGTCTTTCAGCCCCCTTGTCTTGTTCATTTTATCTGTCAAATTAAAATTTTTTGATGTTAGACTTCATTTTCAAATATTCATATTCTCGTAGGTGTGGGGAAAACTTCTCTTGTTCATCTGATTGTCAATGGTTCTTCCGTTGCTCGCCCTCCGCAAACAATTGGATGTACAGTTGGTGTGAAGGTGGGACACATACTTCAGCAATGTTCTGAACTCTAAAGTTATTGCTGGAGCTCAAATCTTCTTCAAGTTTTTATGTACTTAACTATTTATTATTTTCTTTTATGCAGCATATTACTTATGGAAATTCTGGTAGCTCCTCAAATAGCATCAAAGGTGATTCTGAGAGAGATTTCTTTGTTGAACTTTGGGATGTATCAGGACACGAGAGATACAAAGATTGTAGGTCACTTTTCTACTCACAAATTAATGGTGAGTGCCTAAGCAACTGTATGTCAAATTTTAAGAAGGGCAAAGGCTCTAGTTTGAAGAAGAAAAGAATTTTAACCAGTACATAACTTGTCCCTTAATACTTCTTAATTAGGAACCTATGACCTCGTGTGCCTTTAAGTCAATGAACCTTAGTCATTGCTCGTCATTATACTTTCTTGTTAATCCTAAAGGTTGGGGTGACTGGTTCAAGCCTGGAGGGCCACCTACTTGAGGTATTTTATTTTACAGGTTTCCAAATTGCCAGTGTTCAGAGTCCTGGAAATATAGAACTTGGTGAAGATGTACGAAAATTCGAGGGAGTTTTGGGTATAAAAAAGAAAAATTGCTTGCATGTTACTACTGTAGGTGTTTGATTGGCTGTGTGCTTGTGCTTCCTCATTCAGTGGTTGGTTTTAATTGTGCAAAGACTTTATCGTTGTGCTTCCCACTAAAAAAGAGAAAAAAAGCATGATATTAGAGTGAGGCAGCCTTAACTCTACAGAGTTTCCTAAAAGTGGGGCCGCAAGGATAGGGGTGCCACCACTCCTTTCCCACCTGTAATTTTGGTTTAGTAAATGAAAGCTATATCTTGTAGTGCAACGGTTCTCGTCTGAATTCTTTTCCTGTTGAAGTTTGAGGATTTTTGTATTCTCCTGGCTGAATATTTACTTTTAAGTGCCAATGATTGCCTGGAATAATTACTTAAATATGCTGTCACCTGTTGTGGTCACTGTCTTGGATTGGTCTTTGTTGAGCTTCACATGGTAGACACCTTCTTCTGCCAATGATATTGTAAATTCCCAAGTTGTGTCTTCTCATTTTTCGCTGTATGGATTGATAATGTCTTTCATTTAACCTGCTCTGCTCTTAAAGCTATAAAGCAGTAGGAATAATGTAGAAAACTCTGCCTGATTATTTGGAGCCAGATTAAATTTTCTTAACATTGAAGGAATTATTTTCCAGAAAGAAGTTTTTGGAATAGAAGCAGCTTTCAACATCAATTTCTGTACCATAGTATATTAATACACTATTATTCCTATCTTAAAAAATTCACTCGTAATTCAACTGTATTTAGATACTCTTTCCTAATTCTTTTCTCACTTCGATAATAATTAGTTTTGCTTTTACATATTTCATGCTGTTCTATCTATGAGTTTCTAGCAATGATTATAGATAAAATAACTTGTGTGCAGGTGTAATTTTTGTTCACGATCTCTCTCAGAGAAGAACAAAAACAAGCTTGCAGAAGTGGGCAGCTGAGATTGCTGCCACTGGGTCATTTTCAGCTCCTCTAGGTTCTGGAGGTCCTGGTGGTCTTCCTGTGCCATATATTGTTATTGGTAACAAAGCAGATGTAGCTGCAAAAGAGGGTACAGGAGGAAGCAGTGGCAATCTTGTTGATTTAGCTCGTCATTGGGTTGAGAAGCAGGGTTTGCTCCCATCTACTGAGGAACTTCCTCTAACTGAAAGTTTCCCTGGCTGTGGAAGCCTTATTGCGGTAAGCATGCAGTTGCTTTGCTGTTGGCGAGTATAAGAAATATGTTTGTCTCCTCTTGGTTGTTGGTATTGTCATTCCAGAAACTTTTGAGGGTGTTTGCGTGCCTCATGAATTTAATCTGTGTATTGTTAGTCATATTGCAGTATAGTTTGGTTGCTGTAGATGGCATCTGAACATTATGGACTTTTTAATTATGAAGCATAGGTACAATGCATGTTTGGGTTGCATTGGATTGGATTGTTTTTAATGGAATCGTAGAATAGTCAGCTTGGCTATGTGTTTCTGTTAAGATGGATCTTTCAGGAGCAGTACCATTTACATCTTTTGCATGCTTGACCATTTTGGGTACACTTTTGACTGGCAAATTGCAACTGCCAGTTACTTCTTATATCAGGAATTATCAGGCTCATTTATGAAGAATCTCTTAGTTGATGGAATTTACTTGCTGTATGCACCCCTCTGATAGGAACCCTTCCAACAACTCAAACAATTGGGTTGTACAGTGGGTCTTCCAAGGTGAGTTATACCAAAGCTTTTATAACCCATATGCCCATCATTTTCCCTTCTAATGTGAGATCCTAATATTCCCCCACGCTTTGAGATTAAACGTCTACGTTGGCCCATGCTGGACGGCTTTCACTCTGGGTGGCCTACTCTCCCAGGTTGCCCCTTCTGGAACGTGGGCTCAGGTCGCCCCTTCCTAGGTAGCCCTTTCCCAGGTCGTCCCTACCGGAACGTGGGCTTAGGCGAGGTTTGACTCTGTTATCATTTGATAGGAGCCCATTTCAATATTTGAAACAATTGGGCTGGGCAATGAGTGTTATTGGGCTTGGGTAGAACTCATCTTAGAAAAACGGCTTACCAAGGGAGGGTGTCCAAGCCTTTATAACCCACATGCCCACCCCGTTCTCTTCCAATGTAAAATCCTAACATTCCATCTCTTCCTCTTCTATAACTATTCTGTGTTCTGTTGTCTGTGCATTGCTTCCCTGTTTACTTTTTAGGATTCCATGTTCTGTTGACTGCACATTCTTTGGAGAGAAGGGGGAGACGGTGGGGGCTTTATGTATCATAAATTTTTTGGCGGTATATAATTCCATGCCTTACTGATCCCAATATAATATCAAACCCAGACCTCCACTGTGGAAGGAGTATCAATTGTCTTAAGTGGGATGAGTATACCACATTATCCACATGCTTACCAGTAAAATCTACTAGATATGTGCTTATCTTTTGTATACTTATTACTACCCTGATTGATGGTTTTAAAGTGAATGCATTTCTGATGGTATTTTATTGGATAGATGTATGGATGATATGGTATGATGGTCTCATCTTAGATCTTCTCTTTTTCTTTCTTACTTTTGATGGAGAAGGATATTAGGATACAAATTCTTGAAATCATGTTTGTTCTGTTTCTGAGGGGTGTCTCCTCAAGATTAATTTTCTTCATTGAATTACATTATTTGTTGTTATTTCATTACCCAAATCTGTCTATTTATCTAATGGTGGTCATCTTTCTGTTGGTGATTCCATTTCTATGGATATTCAGCATGCTCTCTTTTTATTTACAGAACTGGCAAATAAAATCTGATTTGCTTAATTGGTGAAATTGTTATAGCTCATATAAGTTCTGGTGTTTATATATTGGATGTGAACCTATATAAAAGTTCCTTTGTTGCCATGTACAGGCCGCCAAAGGAGCGAGATATGACAAGGAAGCTTTGTTGAAATTTTTTCGCACGGTCTGTATTATTGTCTTTCTTTTGCTTAGTGTCTCTGTGTTGGACATTGTGGGAAGTTTTCTGAGAATCCCTTGTTTTGTTTCAGTTGATCAGGAGAAGATATTTTTCAGATGACTTACCAGCATCAAATCCGTGGTCTGTTTCCCCCGATCATAGATCTGTTCAAAGATTAGATGAAAATTTCAGCGACGAGGAGAAGTCCTACAACACTAAAAGGTACCTTCATATTTTATCAATTTCCTTTCATTATTTTTTTGCATACAGCATTCTGAAGTTATGGTTCCGTATCTTTCTGGGTTCTTGTCCAGTTTTAGCAGTGACCCATACAAGTACAACATGCTTCCTCCTCTTCCAGCACAGCGCAATCTCACGCCACCTCCGACGCTTTATCCTCAGCTGCCAGTTTCCGTGCCTGAGAATTATAGCCTCCCAAGATTTTCCCTGAGCGGTTCCCTGGAAATCAGCAGCACTGCCCGTTCAAAGCGCACGGATATAAACGTCTAATCGTTTTGGCCTACGAAGAGTGAGATTTACCGGGAGGTACTTTATATTTTTGCTGTATGATTCTTTTTGCCTTCTTGTTTTGCTTGTAAAACCCGGTTCGTCAATTCTTTTATATCTCCACAGCCTATGTATAATGTATAAAATGATATCATTGGTCATTGGAAATTACCGTTGATTCTTTTTAATTCTGTTTCTAATGGCCTCAAACTGGTGTATGCAAGTTTTCATGGATTCTTTTGTTCATGTTCCAAAGAAGAAAGATGATTTTAGTTTTCTTTCATTTATTGTGAAATTACTGCCTTTGGTTCGGGGAAAATGCGATAATATCGATATGATAATGTCATAATTAATTGTTAAAATTGATGGATATGTTTTATCATTATTTTATTTTGTTTTTGAAGATTGCAAGATATTGATTGTTAGCCAAAATATGAACTTTGTGTGTTCATATAGCTATGAGATTTTGGGAGGTTGATTCTCTTCAATTTTTGGAATTTCACTTAAGTTTTGAAAAATATTAATGAAAATTCTCAGGTGATGTCTTTAAAGTTTTTGAAATATGGACCGAAAAGTAGCAACTAATAGTTGGACATTAGTTTTGTTTTCTGTATATTAAAAATTTCAGGACGTCTGTACTACTAAAGATTGACTAGAATTATTAGTGATCATTGATGTATTTTAAATGGATCGGGGAGAGGGGTCATTTGTAAAAACCAGAAAACTGGGGGGACAGATGAGAATTGCAATTTTAAGGGTAAATTGTCATAAAACTTGAAAAAAAATTAATTAATTTTGGAGGCCATGGCCCCCTGCTGACTCTAAATCCACCCCGCGTTGTTCTTACTAGATTCAAATGAAGTTAAGTATGTAATTAACTATTAATTATTTAATATAAATTAGAGTTAACTACATTGTCACCTTGAGGTATTGTACAAAACGTTTCCCCTCTTTAATGGATGTTTTGTAGCGAAATGGAAAAAAATAACAAAAAAAAAAAATATTTTGAATAAACCGATTGACTTAAATTTTCAACTATTTAATCAAAAATATTAATAGTTTATTCAAAATATCTGTTTTATCTCTTGAATTGTTACATTTAATTGACAGAAACGTCATTCAAAAGTGGTTGGGAGAAAACATTTTAATGCCAAACCTCGTGGGTGGTGGCATTGAATATAAATTAAATCTCATCATGGAGCTTCTCTTTCACCTTCTCAGCTGTCTTGTGCACTGCTTCTGCAGCAGATTTTGCAGATTCTTCCACTGCCATTTTGCTTTTACTTGCACTCTTCTTAGCTGCTTCTTTCACTTTCTCTCCAGCCCCACCTTCATCATTTGCTTCATTGTCCCCTCTGAAACTGCCCCACACAAAACTTTCATTAATAGCTTTTTAAGATTCATAAATACTGGCTACTTCAGTTGGTTGAATTTCTTGAAATAGTAAAAGATATCTTAAAATCAAATCCAACTCGAGGGTTTGGTATATTATTTTCCTCACAAAAAGTGCCCACACACACACAAAAAAAAAAAAAAAAAAAAAATTTGATTCTAGCCTCAAGATGTATTACTCGCTAAAATTGTATAAAGGGTCCTGGAATAAATCCTACTCGCAACATTGTAAACGAGAAGATTTGGTTTATTATTTTAGAGTAAATAACATACTCCCACCCAAGGTTTAAGAAAATTACAAGTTCCCACCCTTAATTCCATTTTTTCCAATTTCCCACCCTTAAACTAACAAGGTTAATGAGTTTTTACTTCAGACTTGTGCTATTACCATATTATATCACTCATCCAGCCACCATCACCGATTCACCATCATCATCACCATCACTACCCAGCCACCACCAAACCATCTCATCCCAAACCGCCACCACTGCCATAGTCGACCCTTTTTTTCCCAACACCAGCCGGCCAAACAATCACCACCACTACCACCCATCACCAAATCACTCACCCAGCCACATTACCACTCACCCCACCCACAAAACAACCACCACCACCTGACTTTTTATATCAC
>WYDK02118170.1:3825935-3849498 GCA_009867345.2 Toxicodendron radicans
CAAACAAATACACTTTTACATTGAAAAACTTAATTAGAATTATAGTATTATTAGTTTATTATATTTTGTGGAGGGTACGGGGCGGGGCAAGGCAGGACGGGTGTGGGTCCAATGCCCATCCCTACCAATGTTAACTCCAAGTTGTTAATTGATCAATATACCAAACTTAAAACACCACCGAGAAATTTTTTTTTAAAAAAAAACCCACATAACTGTCGATAATGGGTAAAGGTTCATGTTGTAGTTAATGACCCCCAATATTTTTTAAATTATTAAACACCCCCACAACCGTGTATTTTACTGTTCAAATGGGATAATAGAATTGGATAGGAAACCAAATGGAGCCGTTAAGCTAAATTAAACTAGTTACTATAATTCTATAACTATGAAGTGTTAAGAGTTTACTTGGTCAAAGATGATCAATTGTAAATCATTTTAGACAGTAGCTTATGGTAAGGGCGTCAGTGTTAAGTTCCAAAACTCAATGGGGGAATAAAATTTCACCAAACCTCAAGGGATTGGTTAATCAGTCAATTTATAAGAGCTTTGGCCCACAACTCCATTTTAGAGTGAGAAAGTTGGTAATGTAATGGGGTATAAGTTTGGTTGTATTTTATCAAGGGTTAGGTGGGAGTTTTTATGTGTTTTTACAATAATGTCCCCAAAGAACAACAACCATTAGTGAGATTAGTATTGGGCCATTAACTAGTTTCTTCATATTTGTGTTATCTTCTTGCCATTGACATTTAACTTGAAATGCAAGGTGAGTTTGATTGAAAAGAAGATACTAGATATATAAAGTGGGGGTTTTCTAAGTTACACGAGACAACATTACCCTTTCCCCGTGCTTAGTTCATGGTCCAATTATGATCAATCTTTCTATCAGGATCCAATCGTTCTTATTATAAAGAATGATAGTATTACTTTTCAATTCATTCATTGATGGTAACAAAGTAGATTATATATATAGAGTTTATGTCAGAAACTTTCAAATTGAAATTGATCGTGACATACCAACCACTGTTTTTGTAATTGATTCCTAATTTTTTTGTCCTAAATCAAAAGAAATGTCATATATCACACGGCAATGAATTGTTTTGTTATGTGCTACACAAGCATGCATCACAAATTTTTACGTGGTGGGTTCACCGGATGCAACCAAACCCAGGGTAGGTGGGCTCGTAAGGCTTGCTTTTGAACCTCCGGGCGGTTGGTGCACCCACTTGGAAATCACGTGACCCTCCGGTTTTTTGGAAGGTATGGATCACGTGCCTGTAGCTTGTTTCTACTTCTTGGCTTCTTGCATTTGTTTACTTATTCTATTGATACTCTTCAAAAATGGAATTATAAATTGTTATAAACTTATAATTGTAATTTATAAATATTTTTAAATTGTTTATATTTTTTATTTTTTATTTTTTAACTTAAATGAAAGGGGGGTTAGAATCCGTAAAATATATATATTTTTTATATTCTTTTAGGATCGTGACACTACAAAAAAAAAATGACATATGACATAATATGATGATATTTTATTTCATATTAAAACATTTGATTTTGTTTTTTTAAGAGTTAACCACATTTACCTTAATTCATAATAGTGTAAATTATAACTACTGATTAACAGTGCATTAACAAACGGGGAATTTTTATTATCGGAAACTTTTGTTAGGGTTAAAAACAATAGTTCCCCTTAGATTTCATTATTAAACAAAAATCTCCTTATCGTTATTTTTTCTTATTTTGTTGAAATAACATCATAAAATAAATTTTAAGGAGATTTATATTATTTTTTAAATCTGACCCTTTTTTGTTATTTGGTCAAAACTTAGAGGGTCAAGTGTTTTTTTAACTCTTTTTTTTTTTTTTAATCTCCAAAACTATATATTATAATCCCACCAACCATACACAAAATCAATGGCCTACTTGCTTTGTGCAAGAAAGAAACAAAATTATAACTAGGATGCTTCCTCTCCATTTCTTGTCACAAATTATCAAATAATTCCCAAAAAGTCCATGGAAAGCGGTCAAAGAAGACTCAATCCAAACTTTTAAGAGAAATAAAAAATTCAAGAGATTTTTTATTATTTTTTTTTCCAAGAGGACAAAGTCAGAATGAGTGCCTGTTGGGGGCTTGGTCAAGAAAGTCATTTAGTGAGACTTTTAATTTAGATTTGACTTTGATTTGGATTGAATATAATTGGTTAAACACAATGTGAAAGAATTAGGTGGAATGTGAATGAAGTAGGTGAAGCTTAGTGTTAGTTATGAATTTTCTTTTATTTTTTAATAAATTATATTTTTAATGTCTAATCCAATGGTTATGTCACTAACGAATCTCGAACATAAAATTTAATATTTTTTTTCATATAATTAAAAAATACTCTAAATCGAGTTTGAAACTAGAGTTTTCATCGAACTCCCACAATTTTTGAGAAACATATATATTTTTAAAACAAAAAATAAAAAACAATGATCCTCGGCCATTTAGGTACCCTTGACATGATTTAAACATATTTATAATTATGTACATCAAACACAAAATAATATATAAATTAAAATAAGATTTTAAAAGAAAATAAAAGAAGACTGTATATTAATTATATAGTGGATGTTCAAGTTCACCAACTCATGAAGACTAGAAAAGTAGTGACAATCACCTACCAACAAATGTATCAAGGTGGTCAACTAATCATGCATTCTTGACCATGAATAATTTAAATTATTTACCAACTTTTTACTTGGTCAAAAAATTCATATAAAATTGTAATGAATTAGAAATAAATAAATAAAAAGAGAAATGAATATTTAAAATTAGGAAAAAATAAATATTGACCTTCATGATGTGTGTCTTGTTTAACAAGTCAAAACCTTATTTTAAATTCTTAATTAGACCAAATGGTATTTATTTATTTTTAAATCAAAGATCACATTTGATCTATTTTAATTAAAGTATTATTTTGGGGATTTTTGATCTTAATAGCCTTTTTAATTGAGTTTATCTATCGAGTTAACAACTTTTTCCTACATAAATAATGGTTTAATGACTTTTTTCTATTCACATACTTTTAGAATACTATTTTCTCACACAAAAAATACATTTTCCGATTTGGTAGTAAATGAAGAGTAAACTTGGTCCATGTTGTTGGGACTTTTGAAGAGGGGAGGCCGGTAAGTCTTTTGGTGATGGAAGATTGGATTTTAGTGGTCGTGATTGATCGGAAGTTGACTTGGGAGGGGTGATTATACAAACTCTAATCTCTTAATTGTCAGCAATTGCTAGAGTCGGTGGGAGTAAGGTTTGAGGGGTTTTAGTTAATGATGATTGGGGAAGAGAATAGTGACAGTGTGGGGTCATAACGATGTCAGAATCATTCGATAATTGGCGGGGTCAGAGGAAAAGTGTCACTGAAAGGTATCATTTGAGTGAGAAAATAGTATTTTAAAAGTCTGTATGTGAAAAAGTGACATTAAGTCATTATTTGAGTGGGAAAAAGTCGTTTACTCTTTATCTATGGACTAAAAGGGTTTATTTAAAGCTATAAGCACTCTTGAAAGTTTTTAACATTATTTTTTTTTGTATTTTAAACGGGGTTATAGAATATAAAATGTAAACTTCTCCCATATATTATTTTTTAGCTTATTTAATCTATTAAATTTCAAAAAATATTCCTAATTTATTTAATAAATTTGACTAGATTATTCTTGTATATTAAAGCTCTTTTAGTAAATTTATACTAAAAAACTCTTTCATATTTTTTTAGCCAAACTATTAGCCGGTTACATTCTCATAAACTAAATTTCAATAAACTATTCTCTATAAGCTCTATTCGAATAAGTCGTACCAAATTGATACTATATAAACAGTAGAAGAGCAAATGAATAGATATTAATTAAATTAATCATAAAAGGATAATTTTTATCCGTTTATTAACAATTTACTAACTTTTAAGGAAATTTTTCATTATTCAATCTAATCCAAGTATTTATCAATTATCCCAAAACAAACATGAAAAATCCAAATGTTTTTAAGATTCTTAGTAAAGGTGGGTCCCTAAGATTTTTCCCTCCCTGGTTCTGCACTGCAAAAAGATCTCTTTCATGGAAAAGGATGAATTATGTCCTACTTGTTTCGTTTATTTTTTGAAATGTGACAATTGATAGTGTCTGCTCACCTGTAGAGATTCAAAGTTTTTGCTGATCATTCAGTCCAACGGTCCAATAAGGGGATTAGATGTATAATGTCATATTGATGTTAATATAAAATTTATTTAATAATTAATAAAAATTTTAAAATAAATCTAGAATTCAACCAATCATAAATTCAAAATTAAAATAGTAAAAGAAATGAATAACACAATCGAAAAATCACGAATAGAATTAGAGATTTCATTTAAAATTACATTTTAGTAATCTAATTTAGTCATCGATTTTCTGATCCAACAGTTGACTGTAGTTCAACATTATTTCCATCGGTTTAACCGTAAATCAATCTGATCTAATAACTAAAATAATTTTTAATCATTTAACGGATCAATTTAGAGATTAGTTTACAGTCAATTGATACTCTCATAACATACTAGGTGGAGGACGCCTACTAAAGAGAAACGCGAATCATTCTAACGTATTCAATTCTTATTTCTATTCTTTATCCATGGACCATTACCAAAAGAAATTCCTAGCATCGCAAACGTGTGAGCATAGCAAGCACAAAACAAACCAACAAAACGGCAGCCTTGAAAGCGGCCTATGAGGAGAGAGGCCCACTGCGAGCAAATACAACGCAAGTGAGATAGAGCAAGGAAGCGACGCCAGCCACCAACCCAAATGGGGCCACGCGGCGACTGGACCAGGTGAGCGTGCAGCAGCAGGCAGCAGGCGAGCGACTGATGCAGTGCTTTGGGGTTGGGATGTGCTGGCTCCGCGTCAGCGCCACGTAGCTTTGTAAGTTTCTAATTCTAAACAACTTCGGTCTTATCCAATTCCAAACCTTGAATAAACTGTCACTTTTCTTTGGATAACGGGGGCCTATCCAATCACCACACCAACCCCCAATTTTTTATAAAATAATAATAATAATAATTATTTATAAATAATATTAATATTTATATTATAAATATAATATTCTATAAAATTGGGGAATATAGTAGGTAACGTAGGCTAAACTTCAAACTGAGTTGTGGAAGGGGGGAGGCTCATCAATTTCCATTAATTATAGGATGATGCGATAAATAAATTAAATGTTATATATATTAGGATCCTAATATTGTATGTATAACATCGAGGGCTATACATTATACATACAATGTTACGGACATTTCTGTGATATAACTGTGTAATAATGAATATAAAAAAGTTACTTAAATGACCCTTTCGACATCCTTTGTGATCGAGGGCTCCATCATAATGATTGTTTCCTACTCTTCTCCTAGTCACTCTTTATAATGGGGACTCATTGCCTAGGTTTACCATCTAAAAATTAATAAATATATTATTATTTTGTAAGGGTTTTTTTTTTAAATAATTGGTATCGAAGGATTCACTTGTATTTGCTTTGGATATATAATAATAATAATAATAATAATAATAATAATAGTAGTGTTATTTATAAATAAATATAAAAAATAGGAAAACCCTAAAAATAACATCACAAAAAATAAAAAATGCATTATTTTCATGATAATTAATTATGAAAGTAAAATAAATAAATATTATTAAATACCAATTTGAAAATCTACCCAAGATCTTAGATCTCACTAAAAAAAATAAATTTTGATTTGAATTACAAAATAATCAAAATTTTATTTTAAAAATACAAAAATAACATATACTTCGACATTAGATAAATTATTTGTACCCTCTTGAGAGATTAGTATTTTTCACAGACCCCAAATACTTTTAAAAACTATTAAAGAAACCCCTATAAATAAGAAAAGTTTTTGGTGTAAAATATAAATTATAAGTATGAGTAGAAATACAAGCAAAATGTCTCAATCCACCCATTGCATCAGTTGTTCGTTTAAGCGGCTTGTACAAACCTTATAATTAGTTAATTACAAAAAGATGAACATGCTGAAGGTGATTTTTTACCTAGAGAAACGATATAAAATAAATTAAAGAATGAACATAAACAATAATATCAATAATTAAGTATAAATTAAAAGAAAAATGAAATATTAATTTATACCAATAATATATATATACTGCGTTTGGTTGCTGGAGTAATGTGACTAGTCCAGGAATGTAATATTTCCTTATCCCCATTACTTCGTTTGATTGACAAATTAGATAATCTTTTATTACCAATAATAGTGTACTGTTGGTAATATATGAAGTTATCTTATTATCTTATTTTTCTTAGGTATTTGAAGATTACTTAGGTAATAAATTTTTTTTGTACAAAATTGCCTCTAATTATTAATATTTTTGGACAAAAATATCCTTATTATAAAATCAATTTACAAAAAATATTAATGACTACTTTATCCTTATATACATAATTTTTAGGATATAAATGCCCCCAATCAAAATGTAATGGGTTAAAAATTAATTAAAATAATAATAAATAATTATAATATTAATAATAATATTAAAATAATAAAATAACATTTAAGTAATTTAAATATCAAACCCACCACTTTACCCCCACCCATTATTCCTCTTAATCAAACACATTATGGTAATCCAACATTTCCATTAATCTTTTATTACCTGAACCAAACGCTCCCATATAGTTTGCATAAGTAGCATGGTTCAAAAATCACAAAAATCCTACAAAAAAAAAAAAATATATATATATATATATATAAAATTAAATACCCCCATAAAAGGGGTGGTTATGATAGTTTCTGAAGATACCGGGTAGTAATAATAATAACAATTTGAAAAAGAAAATGACTGTTGATTTTAAAGTAGTATTTTAGAGAATCTTTGTTTATCTGTATTTATACGGAAATACGAACTACCAAACTCCTTAATCTCAAACAGCTGCCGCTATTTTATAAAGACGCGTTTCGCAGACCAAACCAGAAATCAGAGCCTCCACTGAAACAAAGCCGAACGCCTTGTTTGTTTGTTTCTTTCGCTCTCATTTCTTCAAGGTACGTTTCAAATCTGCTCTTCCTTTTGTGCTTCTGCTTTCGATTCGCTTCTGAAAACTCGGAACTCAATTTTTTTTGATAAGTTTTTTTATTTTTTTGGTAAGTGTCGGAACTCATTTTCTTCTCACTTATTCCCCTTTTTTTTGGTTTTGTTTTGTTTTTTTTTTCAAAAATAAAGTTATAAGATTCAAGAATTTTCCGTTTGGCTTTCGGGAGAAAATCCGAGGAGCTACGAGTTTTGAATCTTTCTGCATTTTCTCGGCGTTCAAACGGAGCGTTTTTCTTGTATCAGATTCTGAATCTGATTAGTTTTCTGTTTTGCTGTTGAGAAAATCGAAATGTAACAATTTCTGATTTTCTTCTACATTTCCTTGGCATTCAGAGATTTTTTTTTGATTTTTCATAAGTAGCATGTAAGGTACTCATAAATACAGTCCAATTAATTTATATATATATATTTTTTGAATTTGGTTGATCTAGAAGCTTGCTTCAATTATTTTCTGTTTGGCTGGTAAGAAAATGAAGGCAGGTGAAGTTTTTGTTGTATAAGTAGCTCATAAGGTAGTTTTGATTCAGAAGCTTCGTGTTTTTGTAGTGTTTAATCTGATTAGTTTTCTGCTTGGCTGTTCAGAAAATCGAAATATAACAATTTCTAGATTTTTCTACATTTTCTCGGCATTCTGAGATTTTTTTTAATATAAGTAGCGTGTAAGGTACTCATAAATAGAGTCCTATTAGTTTTTATATTTTTCCAATTTGATTGAACTAGCAGCCTCAAATATTTTCTGCTTGGCTGGTAAGAAAATCGAGGCAGATGAAGTTCGAAATTTTCTATATTTCCTCGGCATCCAAAAAGACTTCTTGTTTTGTTCAATTTGTAGCTGAGAAGTTACTTGCAAAATGAATTTTAAGTAATTTTTCTTTTAGCTGAATCTGGTTTACTCACTCTACTTTCGCTTTTTGTTAGACGCTTCAATTAATTTCTGTCTGGTAGTTTAAAGACCATGGAACATGAAGTTTTAAATCTTTCTATATTTTCTCAGCAGCCAAAAAGAGTTATATTTTTTTATTTTTCATTTGAGGTACTCATGCATGAATTTCGATTAATGGATTAATTAATTTCTGTTTATTCTGGTTCGTTGTCTCTGTCATCTCTTTTCTGAAAACTCGTTCTACATCATTTTTTTTTTTCATTCAGGAGCTTCAATTATTTTCTGTTTTTCTGTCTAGAAAATCGAGGAAAAAAGAGTTCTAAATTTTTGTAACCTTTTCTCTGAAAATTTGTTATAGGATCTGAAATTGATTTGTGTGAGACTAACTCTTTGTTTTTTTTTTTTTTTTTTTTTTTTTGCAGTGAAATTGGGTCGCAAATAATTTGAGCTTTAGATTTATTTAAGAAGGGATTAAATTATCTGTGAGATAGAGCTGTTTTGACATTGATAATGGAGGCTAAAGTGTTGCAAAAGTTACAATATCCCACATGGGTTGATTTGGATAAGTTTCAGAGAAAACCAAGTGGTTCTGTGCGGTTTTCTCGGAAAATGAGGGAAGAAAAGCAGGTTCAAGTGTTTATATCGGCTCATATGCAGCCTCGTATCACTTCAAATCGGAATAGATCTGTTGCTTCGGAGGTTTCCTGTACTTTCAAGAGCTTTCCAGGTAGTTATATTAGATTTTATCATGTTTATACTTGCGAGTAATTTATTTGGTTGTTCTAATTTAGAAGTGTGTTGTGAAGCAAATAATTTATGGATGGCACCACAATGATCTTTGGATCTGTTGTTCTTTGTTTAATTCATGGGGTTAGCTACTATATCGGACTATTATGGTTGTGGTACCTTCATAGAACAGGTTTTAGTAACACAAGAGTGATGTATTTGTAATGTGTGAAATGATTTGTGCTTATTGATTCAATTGACCCAGAAATGCGTACCCTGTTTATTTGCTAATCAAAGTTGTGGCTGGCTTCAGGGTTGTGGAAGTCACTAGATCTGGTGAATTCATTAGCTCAGCTTGTGTGTTTATAGGTATTAGGAATGAATTTGTTTTAGTAGTTGGACTGACAAAAGTTAACTCAAATAGTAAGTTATCGGGTATTGACGTATCGTGAACCAAGAAGATGTTAGACCTGATCCCAGTGAATGATGGATACTATTGTGTGGGCATTATTTAGCATCTGATCGTCAGATGTATTCTTCTAACAAGGTTGGTGAAGTATTAGTAGGGTGCTGTACAAACCTCGAGTCTTTTGCAATTAGCATTCAGACTTGAGGTTTCTGTTTTTCAGAAATGGACGCTTAAGATCCCGGTGACTGATGCTGACTATTTAGTGGTTACTTAAACCTCAAGTCTAGCTGCAACTTTTTGGAGACTTTTGCTGAGATTTGGAATCTTGGGTGGATTATAAGCAAGAGCTTTCTTACTAAGTCGAATAGTCGTGCGGCGTATCAAATCACCTCAATCCTGTCTTTAACAGGTTGGATCTAGGAATTCAAATTGGATTGGGCTGAATTGGTTGAATTCATGTGTTCTTCCATGGAACTTTGCAGCATAATCTAAGCCTTGATGACTTCGATTTAGATGTAATGACAGGATATATGACATGGCTTTTGTTGTTGCGTTCTTAACTCACGAGTACATCAGTTCTTTTTCACATTCAGTATTTGGTGTGTGATGATAACTTTTAAGTGTTTCCAGTTGAGTACTAATTCATTTCAAATATTCCTTTTGCAGCTTCAGTATTGGAACCTGGAGGTTTTCATGCTCCTCTTGATGAAGCTTTAATTTTGAAGGTATGGATTATATTCTTTTGTACCTTTAAATTTGTCTCTGGAAGTCTGATGATTTTATTCCTTTTTCTTTGCTTTTGTTATATTTAGTGTCTATTTTTGTTGAATACTTTTGTGAGTTAGCCCCAAGGACTAAAACTGAGTTCAGATTAATGTCGTATAAGACAGCTCTGTGCATTTACTTACCAGATGTCAATAAAATTTGCAGAATAAATCACAAGAGATTGAGCCATATTTAGATGGTCGCTGTATATATCTTGTTGGTTAGTTTCTTTGTCCAAGTGCTTTTTTTATTGAAATAGCAAATATTTATTACTCGAGTAGTTAAGCTTTATCAATATGAAATGCAGGAATGATGGGCTCTGGAAAAACTACTGTGGGCAAGGTTCTGTCCAGAGTGCTTGGTTATTCATTTTTTGACAGGTTTGTAAAGTGACTGCTTTTCTATTTGTTACCTTGCAAATGGTTGACTTTTCGGCCAAATATTAATTTGCATCACTTAAATCTTGTGGTTGTTTCAGTGATTCCTTGATAGAGCAGGCTGTGGGTGGAACTACTGTGGCTGACATATTTAAACTCTATGGAGAGGGTTACTTCAGAGAAAAAGAGGTTAGGAAGAGAAATCTCTCTCTCTCTCTCTCTCTCTCTCTCTCTCTCTACATTTATAGATTCTTCATGATATCTTATGATCTGATTTATCACAGTCGTGGTGAATTAATGCTCTAAGTGCTTGATAAAAATATTGCTTTCCAAATGAAAATGGTAATCATGTTAATCGGGCTTTCGTTGCACTTTCTTTCTAATTACCATGAGGTCAAAATTCAACCAACAATTGCAAATTTTGCCATTTGAATTTCTTGCTCCATTCTATTTTTATGTTATATACTAGTTATTGTCTATATACACTTTTTGGCCCTTGATTCTAAATCTTTTATGATTCTTCTTCCCATTAGACTGAGGTACTCCGGAAGCTGTCTATAATGCATCGACTTGTTGTTTCTACTGGTGGAGGTGCAGTTACTCGTCCCATCAACTGGTATAAATGAATATAGTGATAACAAAGTTTCTTCATAATTTAAGATCCATATCTGATTATGTCAGAGTGATATTGAAGCAAAAAGTAATGCTGTTTTCAGGAAATATATGCATAAGGGCATTAGTGTCTTTTTGGATGTACCTTTAGAAGCATTGGCGCAGAGAATTGCAGCTGTAGGAACCAATTCTCGCCCCCTTTTGCATCATGAATCAGGCGATGCATACACGAAGGTAAACCTTTAACTTGCATTCTTCAGATGCCGTATTATGTATGATCAATGCTAACTGGAAAAATAAGCCATTGTGATTTTTCACACCCTTTGACTTCTCTGTAGGCTTTCAAGCGTTTATCAACTCTTTGGGAAGAGAGGTGTAGAGCGTACGAGAATGCCAATGCAAGGGTTTGCTTGGAAAGTAAGTATTTTCATATGTACAGATTGATTTTTCTTGTTATAAACGACCGTATTGAAAACGGTTAACAGATTTCTTTCTTTTTGATGCTTTTGCTTGTGAAAATTCTGAATCTGTATTTGTATTTGCTATTGTGAAGATATTGCAGCCAAACTCGGTCACACAGACATATCCGCTCTCACACCAGCTACCATCGCAATTGAGGTATCTCTTCTCTCTTGTGCTCTCTCACATGCACACACATGAACAAATGCATAAATTTATCAGAAGATCGCTCAGCTAATAAGGATTCATATCTTGCCAGGCACTTGAACAAATTGAGCGTTTCCTAAAGGAAGAGGGCGAGATGCCATTTTAGTTTCGACATAGCTCCAAATTTTGGTGCTTCATTATTCTTTGTTATTTTGTCATAGCATGGGTGACGTTCCTAATTTTAGTAGCGGAACGTTGTTCATCTTATGCACTCATTCATGTTGATGGGGTTCAGCGCATGGTAAATCTATTATCAATTTAGATGCATATGTATATACCGATTGGTATAATTTTACTCCCGCCGATCCCATGTAATCTTATAACATACTCGTGTATCGATGATCAATGATCAATGATCACAGATTGTATGTCACCTATGAGTCATAAAATCTTCAAGCGAAAACGTGACGTCGTATTTAAGCTTCTCGGAGCACCAAGGTTCTAGTTCCATGGAGTAAAGATTTTGCTTCTCTTTCCCCACACGAAGTAAGCTGTATTTTCAGTTTAACTATTGAAGTGTACAATTGCGGTGTCTTTTATTTATTTATTTTATGTTAATAATGAGATATGGAATTTGCATATTTTTGCATTACTTGTAATCTAAATGAGCTTCCACTATTACAACTACCAAATCCTACCATTAAGCATCATAAATTAAAGACGCCCATAAACTTATATTAGTATCCATCACTATCATAGAAAGTGAAATCATATTTGTCAGTATCATAGATTCATAATCACTACCTACCACTTCTACATAAATTATGTCCACTATATATATTGTTTACCTTCACCAACTCCTTCCACCAAAACCATCATTATTAGATTTCATTTTCATGGGGGATATTAAAACAACCTAACAACTTCTTGAAGTTTTGAGGCAATAACATTAAATAGGTGATTATATGTTTTCATTTTCTATATTATTTGAGTGTTTCATATTAATTATAAGAAAATTACAATAAACTCAGTTTTATATACATTATAAGATGACTTAATTACATTTTAAAGTACCGAATTATCATTTTTTTTCCTATTGAATGTATCAAACTATTTTTTTTTTCATTTTAAGGTACCAAACTATTAATTATTTCTATTGAATGTACTAAACTTGTACATCGTCAAACATTTTAGAGACTAATCTCTAACACTGTTAATCTCTAACACCATTAAAAATAAATAACATGGATTTTTTTAATTCTAAAATGTTTATGTGAAAATTTATGAGGGTTGACATATACATGTAGCGTTAACGTGAACTTTTTGAGAGCTGGTGTATACATTTTCATATTTTAATTTCTTCAAATTTACCCCTTCCTCCAATTTTAATTTCACTAAAAGTACAAAATGCACCCAAAATAACCAAAAACCACACTGAATGAAAACCTGTCCAGATTAAAAACTCAACCTAATCGCGTAACCAAACAATTAAGCAACTAAAACAAAATTAAACCCTAAAAGTATCGTTTGAAACAATTTGACCATATAAACCAATTAAATTTATATTATATTACAAATATCATATAAACCTGAAAATGACTTCTTATTCATTCATTTCCACTATTTTCCTTCCCAATCCTGCCCCATTTTCTCGCCCTCCAAACAGGCTACCACTAATACCACTACGGCGTCCACTCAATACCACAACTTTTTATCTCTCCAAACCCCTTTGTCTTCCCAACAAAACTCGCTCCACCACCAACTCCTCTTTCATTCTCCACAGCTCGCTCTACAGCTCTACTTCCACTCATTCTACTATCTCTAAACTCCTCCTATTTACCAAAAGCCCATTACTCTCTTCATCTCTCGACTCTTTCTTCATCTTATGTAGTTCGATTGTTCTGTCCTTTTCTCTTCTTCTCACTAACGTCGATTCTGCCTTCGTTTTCGTTGTCACTCCTTCCCGTAAGCTTCAGACCGATGAGCTCACCACTGCTCATCTCTTCCAAGAGAACACTCCTTCTGTTATTTATATTACCAATCGCGCTGTAAGCAATGGCGATTCCAAGAATTTCACTGGCAAAAAATAAACAAAAAAAAAAGAAAAATTAAAACCAATCATAATCGATAAATTTTATTTTTTTTTACAGTAGAACCAATCATAATCATATATATATATATATATATATTTTTTTTTTTTTTTTTTTTACATAAGCTTCAATAAAATGTTACAAAAGACAAATAAATATCTTCAAGAAAACACAATTTTTATAAAAATAAAACATTTTTTATACAGTTGTCCTCAACAAGTTTTCATATTCTGAAAACGTTGGATAATCATTTTATCGTTAATTATATCAAATACATCTTTCTCAATATAAGTGATCAAACAATCATTCATTCATTGATTTTCCATTCGATTGCGTAACTGACTTTACACAAGATTCATTGCAGAAAAAACTCTTTCAACTGTCGCAGTTGCAATTGGTAAAACCAATGCAAGTTTCACAAGCTTATACACCAACGGATACAAAATTTCTTTTTTAAACCAAACTAAATTCTAAGTCAAATTACAAATTCCTTGTAACTCAACAAATTCATCACAAGAATGTATATCAATAACATAAGTCTCAGTCTGGTTCTCAAGTACCTTCAACTTAAGTGCAAAAAATTCAGATGAATAAAACTGGGCGAAACGGATCAACTTATGCTTGTTAAAAACAGAAAATGAATGACTTAGATCTAAACATGTCATACAAAGAAGCAACTCAGTATTAACCTTAGTTAAACGAGTGTTAAGTTCTTAAAGTTGCATATCTATCACGGTAAAAAAAAAAAAAAACTTGATAGTGATGCAAATTTGTCATGCGCTCAACTCTCTATTGTGATTGCCCTCGAATTGCAAACATATCATCATGTTTTTGTCAAAATGAAGAAACTTCACTCAACAAATATTCTTATCCTTCATCTCTCAACAATTATAACTGTTATTTGAAAACTTTGACTAGAGCTATAACATTTACAATGTCTTGATATTTTCTTTGCAATGCTTGTGACAACTCATTAGTAATTGCCAATATACTTTTCATCATATGCAACCTAAATGCAAAATCAAAGGAATTGATTATCATCACCACTCCACCAATAAATATGAATTCGTTTAAAAGAAAACATTACAGTAGCCCAATATCGAATAAATTCAAAACTACGGTCTTCAAATGAATATATTTTTTTTCTTATAAACAAAAGCCAAATATATCATTTACTTGTACAAGCTCTAAATTAAGATTTAAAAATTAAGTTAACAAGATCATGATTTTAATTAACTATTTTTTTTCTTGTAGATACAAACTCAGAAAATCTAAAAAGATGGTTATATGAAATTTTACAATATACACTAAACTATTACTCAAATCTCAAATTCTCAATAAATACTACAAGTAGAATAATAGCGAATCTCAATTTTATTGGAAGAATGCAACAACAAAACATCAATTGAATAGAAAAAAATAGGGATTTAGGGTCACCCAAGGTTTGGCCTAATGACACTTTCACACCCGTCAATTTTTAAAATAGCACTTTCCCCACCCACCGTTATGTTTCGATAGAAAAATGTGTATAAATTGTATAAAGATGAAAATACCCTTCTCTTTTTCTTCTCTTTTTTGCCACCTCTGATTCCGGTTGCAATTCCAACCGATTCGCTAGAATTGAACCCAACCTTCTCACCACAATCTTCTCGCACAAATCTACACAACATCATCACCCTTATCCAAATCCACACACAACATCATTCAAATCCAAATCCATACCAAAACTGAAAGAAACAAATTATAAGAAATAAAAAAAATCCGACAGAATCGCATTGTGTTGTGTTGTCAACTAGTGCTGCAAATCGCCGACGAGGCCACCAAATAACCCCTAGATGCTCAACCCAGATCCATCACTAACTAATACGAATCCAACCAAAAATCCACCATCAAGCAAACATTTTTTTTTTTGGAAATGCACCATCAAGCAAACATGAATCTGACAAAAAAATCCATCACCAAACATCCTAAATTCGGCCATTCAAACACCAATCAACAACACACAAACCATTATTCCACAACAAACAAACATATAAACATTGAGTTTAAGGGCGAAATCGATTCAGCTGGAATCACACGCAACCAGGTGCAATTTAGGCCGAATCGCGTTGGCTAATTGCTATTTCAATTGAATCACATGGAGAAATTGACGGCCAAGTGCACTTTTGGGGTGGAGGGGTGGGGAGCATGGGCGGACCCAGCCCCTCTGAGAGTAGGCTCAGATTAAAAAAAAAAAAAATACTATTATCTAACATTTTCCATTCATCTTTATTTTGCAAGATCAATAAAAATTGAATTCTTTCACTTAATACCTCGACCTTTCAAGACACTTGGGACTTGGGAGACATTAATTTTCTCTTCCCTTCCTCCTTAATTATTTTGTTGGAGGATAACCATAGTTAATCCCTATTGACCATAGGACAATTAACCTTTCATCTTTACCCTAATACCCTTGGTAACCAATAAAAATTTAAATTGTTCTATGGTTAACTCACAGATAACTGATTAACTTAAAACATTAAAACGGCGGACAATAATCACCATTATATTACTGTTGAGGGTTTTTCACCTCTTTATTAATTTCTTGATTAGTATGTCCCTTGAGCTTCACATATAATTACTATATTTTTTTTGTGGGCCTGCATATATGTATAAATTCATCATTATTATATGTAGGTGAGACTATAATTCTTTGGGGATAAAAAACGGAATTAGCCGAGAAAAAACAAATAAAGCAATTCGCAAATTCAGAAGACATTAGACAATGTGCACCCAACTACACAAGCATTAAATGCTCTAAATTAAATAAAGAGATGTCTAATTGGAAGAGATTTCTCACTTTCTCTCGAGAGTTGGTTGTGACCAAAAGTGTAGCTTTCATAGTTAAATAATCAATAATATACCATTCTAACTTGATTTGTTGATCGGTATGTAGAGAGTGTATATACCTTTAATCTAGACAGTTGAGTTTTGATTTTAATGACTGAATTTGGAGTTATACATCTTGAAGTTTGACTATTTCCCTAATGATTTTAATCAATCTCTTTGTAAACTCTTATGTATTTTACTTGTGTTAAAGTTGTGATTGAGCTCTAAAATTTTATGGAATAATTTTGATGGATTGTTGTTATTGTAAATTTTTTTTATTATATTGGATTTAAGTGAATTGTTAGATTCTTGTGGTTTTTTGCCCTCTTCACATTGGAGGAGTTTTTCCATGTAAAAATTTTATTGTGTTTCCTTATAAATTGAATGTTATTTTCAATATATTTACTCAAAGTTTTGTTTTTCATAGATTTATTCAAGTAAAAAAGTATTATGTTATTGCATTCTTTTCTTTCAGGTTCCTGATATTGTATTATTTTCTTTACTTAATATTTGATATATTTTTAAAGTTTTTACTAGTTTGATAAAACGGAGTTGCGGAGGCCCCTCCTCAACAAAAATCTTGGGTCCGCCACTGGTGGGGAGGGGCCGAGAATGGTGGTGGAGTGTGGAGGCTGGATGCGATTCGGTTGGAATCATACTCGGTCTCATGTGATTCCGGCCGAATCGCATGAAGAAGATGACGACCAGGTGCAATTTGGGGATGTGAAGTGGATCCGACCATTCTGCCCATTTGTTGAATTTAGAAAGGCACTTTTGCTTCTTGTTTGTCAAGGTATTGAATTGGCCGCTAGTTCATCCCTAGTGTTCTCCTCTGTTCCACTTCGTTCCACTTCCCTTAAGCTTTTCTAAATAGGCCGGCTTTTTGTGTCAGTGAATCCTATGCCTTTCATATCAAATGGAGTAAAGCGAGGTCTTGGACATAAAGGTGAAAAAAAAAAAAAGGTAAGGTCATCGAGGTAGTAGAGGTGGAGGGGTAGGGAGGGTTGGAGAACAACGATAGACTGTTGAGGTCGGATGCGATTCTGGCCGAATCACATGGAAAAGATGACGACCAGGTGTAATTTTGGGGCTGTGGGGTGGAGAGGGGTGGGGAGGGGTGGAGAACGGTGGTGGGGTGTGGAAAAGAAAGGTAGGTTTCTGTTTTTTTTTTTCTTAAGTTTATATGGGAGATAAAGTGACATAATTACCACTGGACTAATTTTTGAATTTAATATTATATCATTTTTCAGTTAAACTTAATGCTCGGATCTTAATATGGGTAGTAAAATTGTATTTTGAAACTTTTTAGGTGAAAACGTGTCATTAAGTCAAACCTTGGGTGGGAAAATGTCATTTACTCTCATTTTTAATACAAATTTATATAAATATTTGAAACGTGATTTTTTTTATTAAAATACAGTAAGCGGAAATAAAGTTAAAAAATTGGTTTAAAGGATAAAAACTAAAAAATTGATGATTGTTTGTTTATGTAATTTAGGTGGGTTTTAATTAGGATATATTTTCATTCTAGATAGGTTTTATTTATTATGGGTGGTTTTTATTGAAATAATAAAAAAAATGGGTTAATTTTAGATTATAAATATTAAAGTCAACCTTAATTGACACAGTCAAAATGTCCGATTAGCACACCAAAATTACAATATCAACAATTTTTACAGAAAATATGTCATGTCATCAATATTTAACGCTATAGAAAAAAATATGAAAATTTGGTATCTTCAATAAGAATAATTGATAGTGTAATACCTTTAACAGAAAAAAAAAATAGTTCGGTCCCTTCATTAAGAAAAAAGTGATAAGTTCAATATTTTCTAATGTAATTAAGCTTTATGAGAATATAAAATCAAACTTTTTATTATCATTTTTGGAAACAAAAATATTAAATACAACATTCCTACATCCATGCAGTAACTAATTTGGTTGTAAATTATTTCATTTTATCCCACTATCGTATATTCATGGAAATGTCTAATCAATCACCACATGGGTTGAGATCTCGGTTTCCTATGTGTAATATTATTGATACAATATTACACGGTAGGCACTCGTTTAAATCTAATTAACAACACAAGGGAGGAGAAACTCAAAAATGAGAACAAAGACGTAGGGGTGTGCAAAAGTACCGATCGAAACAAGAACCAGAATCTAAACCGAGATCCGGATAGGAAACCAAGACCAAATTTAAATTTTTATAAACTATTGGAGTGTATTTGTAATTTTTAGAGGATTTATTTGTCATTTTTTTTAAAGTATAGGGGTAATTGATATTATCCAGGGTACCCATAACCAGAACCGAAATCGACCAGTTCCGATTCCAAATCCAAGACTAAATTGTAATTTTTATAAACTATTAGAGTGTATTTGTAATTTTTTGAGGATTTATTTGTCATTTTTTAAAGTATAGAGGTAATTGATATTATCCAGGGTATCCATAACCATAACCGAAATCGACCGGTTCCGATTCTAAATCCAAGGAACCGACAGGTTTCGATTCCAAATCCAAGGAACCGCCGACTTCCGGTTCCTTTGATTTTGGGCGGGTACCCGAACCCGCCCACCCCTACAACGACGGGTAGATATCCTGTCTCGAAATTTCTGATAACACATTATTTTATTTTTATTAGAAAGAAAGATTACAAGCAAAGTTGTGATAAATGATTTGAATCTATATAGGACGTCCTGTAACTTGCGAAGAAAGTAGTAAATTACATGAGCTATATACAACAAACTTTGACAATTAAACACATGAAATACATTTGAGTTAACTAAATTTTATTTTCAATTTATTATGGTGTGGAGCTCGAGCAAGTCAGCTGACCTGAAACTGAAAGAGCTTTCTTCAGACCCTCTGTAAGATTGGACCAGACAACGAGCAAATGAGGGCTTTGCCCAGCTCCATTTTCGCCTTCTGGGTAAGTAAGAAAAATTAAGTCATATCTTGAGCAAGCAAGAAAGCCAGAAATATTCTAAGTTCACTTTGGCCATTAGCTATTCGAGTTATGATAGATCCATCACCCATCAGAGCATTCATAATATGTGCAGGAAAACATGACACTACTTGAGGAACAAGACTTCGACGCGCAGCTACTTCCAGAAAGATTGTTTATCAGAAACTAAAGCAAAGAAATTGCAAATTCATGACTAGTATGGACAAGCAAATAGTGGGAAAAAAAAGTTGTAAGCCCAATCATCTGCATTAGCAAACTTTTCTTTCGCAACCTGGGAATTCACTAAACCTACTTAGCGACCTCAGATTCAAAATGGAACCCTAACCGAAACTTTCACTCTTTGAAAGTAATAATTAGTTATAAGGATTCGAACCACCTTGTGAAAGCAAACCAAAAACCTAATCACTTGATTAAACACACAAGTTTCGCATTAGCAACCTTTAACAAGACAATCCTAACTAATCCAATACCACTAGAAAACCTTGTCGCTCTTTTTCATACCAATTTAAAGATTTCTTACCTTTCAAACCCATAGTAACTACTGTTCACTAATTCAATAACTTCAAACTTTCAGTACAACATGTACTTGGTCCGAAGCAATTAAACCCTAAACCTTGCTAGTGCAAACCATGAAACTGATGGCTTGACTGACCCTCAAGTTCTGGATTAGCAGCCTTTACAAGACACTTCTAACGAATCCAGTATTCCTTGAGAATCTTGTCCCTCTAATGTAACACAAATCTTCAATAACTTTCAAACTTATACTAACGTCCATTAATTAATTCAACATTCTTTATTAGTTTAATAACTTATTCAAAAGAAAAAAACTCATACTCAATGCCAAATTATACAAGCAAACCCACAGCAATAAGCAAGCCAACACCACGAAACACAAACTTTAATCACAAAAATTCCAAGCAACAACAGTCAAACAACAAGACGAACCAAAAGAAACATACCCAAACCAACAAATTCCTCAAACATTCACACCGTGACCGCCGCGCAATTCACAATCGCAGACCCCTTAGGAACCTTAAGCACCACATTACACCACAAAATCCTCCCCCACAACTCCCCACCCTCACCCCTCTCCACATCAATTTCAGCACACCAAACCTCAACCTCACTTCCTCCTCTCCCCTCCCACACCACCACCAACTTGCCCCCCACATTCGCCATTGTTGCGCCACACAAAAACCGCGGCAATGACAAACCTTTCTCCACCCCCTCCCCTCCCACCACCCCCTTCACCTCCCGCCACACGCCCCCATCAACACCCCTAATTTTCCCCAAATAATCATAGCAATACAACACTCCATCCACCACACACCCCCTCCCTCTCCATCCCAAATCCAATTCACTCTCCACACTCTCCCAACTCATCTCTTTGGGATCAAACTTCACCCCACCTCTATCAGCCATTGCATAAACTTTGCCCCCTATTACAACACTTGCGTGCATCCATTTTTCACGCACATCACACTCAGTGTGAACCACAGGCTGCCAAGTGTCAGTTTTCGGGTCGAAAACTTCTGCCCAGTTTCTGTTTTTTGACCACGTGTCCACTAAACACCCGCCGAGGACATACACTTTACCGTCCACCACTCCGGCCGCCGGGAACTCGCGCGCCACGCGCATGCTGGGGGCTCTTTCCCATGTGTGGAGCCGACAGTCGAGAGCCCACACGTGGGAGGAGGGCACGTCGTCTACGGACCCTCCGATGAGGTAGAAAATATGGCCGACAACGGCGACGGCGGAGCCGACGAGAGGCGGGGATGGAAGCGGAGGGAGGGGGACGAGGAGGGGTTGGTGACGGTGGGGGAAGTGGTGGAGGGTATAGAAGAGGAGGGAGCGCGTGGAGGGGACGCGGAGGGCGAGGTAGAGGGAGGGCTGGGAGGAGTTGAGGATGGCGCGTGTGATGTAGAGGAGAGGGGAGGAGAGGAGGGCGCGTACGGGTTTAGAGACGGAGGCGAGAATTGGGTGGAGAGAGCGGGGGACTCGAGCTAGGATGTTTAAAGCGACGTCGTTTGGGAGGGAGGGGATTAGGGCTTCTTGCAGTGGCTGTGCGGTGGACATAGCGGTGGTTGGTTGGCTGTGGATTTAGTAGCTTAACTCGAGAAGTTGAGAGTTTGGTTATAAGTTGAGTTTTTCATTGTGGGCTTTTTAGTTGGGCCTAGCCCAAGCCCAATACTTATTATTTTGAACAAATTAAAACGATCAAAACGAAAATAAAAGAATAATACTATACATATAAAAAAAGAGATAAAATTAAGTGATGAAAATATATATTTAAGAGATCACGAGCATCATCAAATAGCCTTTATATGAAACGGAATGAAAAGAGTAATGCTACACTCTTAAGTTGTTTTATCACATCTATTTGTTGTCTCAATGTTATATAAGATAATATATCTTTTAGAAATGATATCAAATATGAGATATCAATTGGAATTGTCTAGTATCATTCGAACGAAGATTACATAAAAAATGACCTAAAGCAAAATGATGCACATATGAATTTAGAAAGGTCTCCAGCATCTTCGAAATTCAATTTTTTTGTGGAACGAACATAGTACGTCATTTATTTAAAATTAAAAAGATAAGTTACGGTTTTATTTGTTTCACTTTTCTCAATCTTATTTAATTCTATTATCTTATTCAACACATGTTTGTTTTAATATTGTGCCGTGACATTGCTAGCCGCCGGCGACCGACGTCCTCTTATGGGTGGGGCATTTGTCATTTTTTTAAACTTTTATGTGGCTGTTTAGTTAATTTAACAAATGCTGTAGGTTAAAAAAATAATCTAAATATTTTAAAAAATATACTAAAAAACCTTAAAAACCTTATTAAAAAAAATTACCAAACACATTTTCAAATTCAAATATTATTCCACTAAATACAACTCAACTCAAAAAACTTTTTAAAAAATGTTATTCAGAATTAATGCTATTAGAAAAGTTAAATAAAAGTGACCTAATCCATTTAAAATCCAAAAATTTGTAATAGTGTTATTGGGCTTGGGCTAATATGGGACACAAGATTTCATCCATTTAAAACTCAAGGCCAATTATTTTTGACCTCCTAAAAAGTTTAAAGAAATATCAGTGAGACCCCAAAGATATTAAAATCACCTGTTATCTTTTTTCCTCCCCTAATAAGTAAATATGACAATGGCCTATTGATTAACACATCACAAGAAATTAAATTTTCATTTCGTAATATTGTTCATGTTTACTTTTATCGTGTTATAATAGATAACATATTATCATTCAGTTAATCTAGCTAGATTTATACGAAAGGGTCGATGGTTTATCCAAGAGAAGGGTGAATTGGGTGTTTAAAACTTATTCCAAATTTTACACAAGATTACTCGATTTTTTGCCTCCTAAATTGCTAAGTCAATTTTCATGCAATAGCAAATATGAAAACAAACAAGTTAAACAATTAATTACACAAATTAAAGAGAAAGGATAGAGAAGTCAAACGTGCAATGTATAGTGGTTCGGCAAACCTGCCTACGTCCATTCCAAGAATATTCCTCCGTGAAGATTTCCATTATCACACTTATTCTTCGACCAAGACTAAAATTTTCTTCATACAGGTTGGCTTTTGAGGTGCAACTAAACATTTACAAAAGTGTTATATCCAACACTTTGACCTAATTGACTTTAAGGTGTGAATTATATATACCTCTCACAATTACCACTAGGACTTACTCACAAAAAAACCTAAAACCTCAAGAGTGAACCACACTCTGAATAACATAAAGAAGAGATGGTTTTATAGTAAGAAGAAACTCTCTCATAAGAGTAGATCATATAAATAAGTGTTGACGGGTAAATTTGCACCGCCAACTAATTGATGAATCGGACAGTCGCAAATGAACTGACAAGTTGATGTATGCTGGATGGGCGTGAACACGATCTGAATTATGGCAATAAAATTGACATGTATAAAACTGAAATAATATTCGACACACAATATTTAAAGTGGTTCGGAAGCTTAAACAGCAAATCCTACATCCACTGTATCTTATTATGGATCGAACAGTACTGGACCACCCTACTTGGCGATCTCAATATGGTGATACAATGATATGTCAAGGT
>WYDK02118170.1:3934811-3946629 GCA_009867345.2 Toxicodendron radicans
GTATCGTGACCTCACAAGTAGAATGATGTCATCGTTGGGCACACCGGATTTTACCCCATAACAATGTTTTTTGCCGAATTAGAAGGAATGAGCCATGTCTGAAGAAGAAGAGGAAGAAGGATTTTGGAGCACACCAAGGCTTTCAAAATATCCAAGTTTTGTCTTGTCCAAATAAGAAGAGTAGAAAGACAGATTCTGAAGCATAACAAGGGTTTCAAAATACCCAAATTAAAGAAGATTTTGTAGCAGTTTTGTCATGTCCAAAGCAGAGTAGAAAGACAGATTATGAGGTACAACAAGGGTTTCAAAATACCCTAGTTGAAGAAGAATCTGGAGTGGTTTTTCCATGTCCAAATGAAAGGGATGAAGAGACAGAGTTTGAAACACAATAGCGATTAGTTTTTGCTCCGACTTTGGAAACTGAAAAATTGTTGCTAAATCTGCCTATGTCCATGCCAATCCACCAAACAGGGCTTGACAATTACATTGAAGAAGCAAAATGTAAAGAATCACAGCATCTTGTTTTTGCATTGGATGACGACATTGAGATGATAAACATGCTTCTAACTGACGAGGAAATTGACATGATGATGAAATAACTTGGAAAGGATGGAGATTTTTTGAACCAGTATTTGTACTGTGAGGCTGAGAACCAACAGCTTTGTTGTTGAAGAGCAAGAGGCGTCTCTGTGTCTGAAAAATCGAAAACTTTGTTTTAGAAAAAGAACTTTTAGGGTTTGGGTTGTTTTCTCTAGAATGAATTATGTACTTTTCTTATTAGTTGTTAATTGGAAGGGACAAAAGTTCAACCATTTCTGATTTTTAGTAGACTTCTTAGTAGGACTTGAACCCATACGAAGCATTGATCACTATCTAACAGAGGAAAAAAAAAATAGATCTTATAGAATTCCAAAGAAAATTTTCAATTTCTTCCGGAATGATATGCTTATTCATCTGTCTTTCACATTTCATGAATAGTCGAGACATTGAGAAATATCCAGAACGGTATTTAAGAAATCAAACTGATTCTATCTTTGTTTGTTCCGTTTGAAGGAAGGATACCAAATAATCGTTTAAGAATGCTTTGCAAAGTTTAAAAGAGGAAGTCTTCTATAGGAGAGACAGAAATCATTGAGTGTCTACAATTCACGTGTGTTGATATGACTTGCACGTATTGAACGAATGTATATAGTCTCGTACTAATGAAGATTTTTCCAATTTACAATGTCACGGTAAATAAGTGAAAATTAAAAAACAAAAAGAACGATGCGACAAAAACATGGATAAAAATCTTGCTTGAATTAGGGTTTTGCTATCCACAAGTTTGAGAGAACATTTTTTGTTTACTACTGTTTTTTTTTTAAATGAAATACATTTTGTAATTTATAGTAAACCCTTATGGGTAATTTGTTCAATTGATTGTATCTTTCCGAGTTCTACAAGAGTATATTAAGATAAAAGCTAATTTACAATAAAATAACCAAACTATTACCAAATAATCATTAATGAGTAACCATATTGGATGAAACTAATAATACTTGAATAGAGGATTTTCATTTATAAGTAATGTTATATTTACACCACATGCTTATACCATTCTTTTACATTACACTCACGTTCAATTAAAAAATATTTTTTTTTTAAAATAATATTTTAATTAAATATGAGTATGATGTAAGAGAATAATATAAAAAAATGATGTAAAGATAGTATTATTGTTCATTTATAGTCTATACATGTCACAATAAAGATGATAATTTTTAAAATTCAATTTTTAATAATTGAATAACCAATTGTGATGCTTAATAAAGCTAATGCTATTGACTTTATTTTTTTTATTTGATTATATTATAGATAGACATCCATTATTTGTTTCTATTATTTTAGTTAAGGTAATTGGCTTTATAGGTTTATTTTTTATTTTATTGTTTGTTTCTATTATTTTATTGTTATTCAATTATTTGTTTGACATGTGAATAATTGTGGGCATCCATATAAAATGGACTCTCGTCTACATTATTATTTTTGTTCAAAATTTTGTTTCGATTGATACACAGTTGTTTATTAATAATGAATGATCGTCTATCAAACATAGACGAACATCTATAATTATTGGACGATCATTCATTTATGAAAGATGTATTATAATATTTAATATAATTACGTCTTACTCAGATATCACATAAATCAATATAATAATTCAATAAGATTAATAATTGTGCGTAACATTACTCATAAAATTAACTCTATATTTTTCTTTCTCCTATTAAATTTTGGACCATGATTTTTTAAGAATCTGGAAAGACAAGTAAGCCCAAAAGTGTCCAAAAAATATTTTACAAAGACAAAACTTACTTTGTGGACAAGACAACTCTTAAAGATCCTCAACCAATCACAGCCCATCATCCTACCCCACACTAATCTCCTAAGCGCCACGTGTCCTTCTAACTACCACCCCTTTCCCTCCTTTTTATTAATTTTCTGATTTCCCCTCTGCATTTTTCTTACTCAATTGTCTTCTTCTTCCTCTTCCTCTCCACTCTCACACCACAAACGCACAAACCCACAAACCCACTTTGCATTCTCTCTGAAAATCACCATCAATGAACATTAGGGCTAGGGTTTCATAAATTTCACACCTTTAAGCATACCCACCAAAAAAAAAATCTTTAGAAATGGCTTCTTGTTCTGCTTCTTTGGCTTTGCCAGAACTTAGCTTTCTATCCTCAAAACCCTCTTCAATTCGCCGTATTTATATCTCAAAACTCTCTTTTTCTAGACCTTCTTTGGGTAGAAATTATAGGTGTCAAAGATTGAATCTTTGTGGTTATAGAGCTAGAATTCAAGCTGTTAAAGAAGAGAGTGCTGTGGTTGAGGAGAAGACAGAGGATGAACTGATTGAGGACTTGAAGGGTTTGGAGTTTAATGGAAATGGAAATGGGGCTGCTAGTAGAAGAAGTGATGATGTGAATGGTAGTTTAAATGGGAACTCAAATGGGAGTGCAAATGGGAGTTTGGTGAAATATGTGAATGGGAATGGAGTGGCAGTGGATGTGGATGTGGAAAAGGTGGGAGAAGTTTCCGAGGAAGAGTTGGTGGATGAGCTGAAGGAGAAGAAGGAGGATGAGAGGAAGAAGAAGGTGGAGGAGATTGGGAAAGAGGAGGCTTGGTTTAAGAAAAGTGAGCAAGAGAAACAGATTGAGGTATAATTTCTTTTGCGGTGAATTGTTGTATTATGTTGAAGTTAATTGTGCATTGGTTTTTGTTGAAGTAGCCTAGATGAATAATTTAGTTCATGCAACTGAGGATTTGATCATACTACTACTTGATCAACTTGTTATCATTAAATTCAAAAGCTTAAGTTAATTGGGAATTACTCCATGTTAATTTTTTTTTCATTTAAATTTTGTTTATTGAAGTTAATTCATGTAATGGAGGATTTAAGCACAGTAATATTTGATCAATTTGAATATGCTTAACTTTAAGCTTATCTTATTAGGTAATGACGTTTACCTTTTTGTTTGTCTACTGCTTTTATAATGATATTTAGAAGGTAGTACAATTGAAAAAATAAAACATAAGAAAGGCTCTGATCTGTCTTCTGAAAGCTTATAGTTAGGTAGTGTACTGAAGATAACAATGTGTTTTATATCAGTTTAAGGGAACACTATCTTATGCCAATACATATTGCAGGTTTCTGTTGCACCTGGTGGTCGTTGGAGTAGATTCAAAACCTACTCGACAATCCAAAGGACTTTGGAAATATGGGGATTTGTTCTGACATTTATCTTTAAAGCATGGTTTAACAATCTGAAATTTACCTATCGAGGTCAGTAACTTCTAGTAGATTGAGCTTTAGTTATCATTATAATGTAACTTGATTTTACTTAGCTTGAATGCTTTCAATCTTTAACAAAATGATGACTTCCCTGTAGGCGAAAGAACATCTCTAGCTTAATTGTTCATGTGGATATTTTATATCAAATGATAGGTTGAAGTTGGGGCAGTAGAAAATCATCTGATACAGATCTCTTATTTGTATACTAAGTCCATAATGTTTACAAGCAAACCCGAAAAAGGGATTAGAAACACTCAACTTTCAGAAGTATAAATAAATAATCTAAAACTTCCTCCCAATTTAAATTAATGAAAAAGAAAGGAGTATCTTGAATTCTTCTGTCACTCCTGGTCATCTGTATTTAATCTTAAGGATATACATGTACACAGGAGGAATGACGGAGGAGAAGAAAACCCTAAGGCGGAAGACCCTTGCCAAGTGGTTGAAGGAAAGTATTTTGAGATTGGGTCCTACATTCATCAAAATTGGTCAGCAGTTTTCCACAAGGGTGGACATTCTTGCTCAAGAATATGTTGATCAGTTGTCTGAACTTCAGGTTAACTTAATTTAATTTTAACTGTAAACTTTTAATGCTCCATGAAACTGCTTGCTTCTTTGGGTTGTCTTATAACTTACTGCTGAACTATTGATTTTGTCAGCATGATCCTTTGATGAATTGTATGTTATTTATCTCTTCCCTTACAGAAAATGAAATAGCTAAAAATTTTCTGTTCAGCTTTCTTAGGACTGGCTTCTTAGCATACATATTAAAATTGCCATGTATCATCTATTGACTTTCATTAGAAATGTAATTTTAAATGTTGTTGTTCTGTGATAATCTTCAATTTTAGAGGTTCTTAGAATAGTAATATGTCTTTCATTGACCTTCTATGTGACATCTTTGAAGTAACTAGTAGCCTGAAAATCACTGAAGATCGTAGGATCGAGGTGCCCAAGGTAACTATTTCCAGATAATTACTATTGATGAAGGTTGTTTTTCCTGTTTGTGCCACCATAGAAGCTTCCCTGCTAGCTTGTGCTAGCATACAAGCCTGCGATCTATGAAAGAAGAAAAACACTTGAAAATTAGAGTAAGAAAAGCTACTAAATTTGTAACGGCAAGTAGTGGTAAAATACATATAAGATTTGAGGAGTATTGGTTCTAGATTGCATCTAATTTGTTTTCCTGAAGGTGAACTGATAATCTCTGAATTGAAGCTACCAAGCATGGAGAAAAAACAAAACTCACCAATTTTGAATAGAATCTTGCTTTATTATCATGTTGTTAAGAAGAGGATACAACAAGATACAATTCATTTCTGGATAAACAGAATATATATGTTCTTGAAGAGATAATTAAGAATTGTATATTTATGTTAAGACTTAATTATTTGAGTCTTCATTTTGTGATTTAAAACATGTCAATAGATAAAAAAGAATTTGACTTGAAGCCTAAAGATTTTTATTGCTAATCATTTTTCTTTGTTATCCATTTTGTTTTTCTATTTGAGGACTAATATTACTTTTTAGCTTTGTTAAGTGACCTTAATTTTTTGTTATTTATCTTCTTTCTCTAAGATGCAATGTGTATCACCATTCTTGTTTTAATGCCTGTCTGTCTAAAATTGTTGATACTTTAAGCCAGTACCAAATTATTGACTTTATGCAGGATCAAGTTCCTCCTTTCCCTTCAGAGACTGCTGTATCTATAGTTGAAGAAGAGCTTGGAGCTCCCGTGGATGATATATTCGATCGTTTTGATTTTGAACCAATAGCTGCTGCTAGTCTTGGTAACTTTGATTTTCCTTTGGATGCTTTCGGATTGGAAAGATTCTTGAATGTGACTGAAAGCAGATCAAGTGTTCTGAAGTTTTGTAGTTATGAATTGAAGTAGCCCAACATTTCTCTTTTATCTCCAGGTCAAGTCCACCGGGCAAGATTGAAGGGACAGGATGTTGTTGTTAAAGTGCAAAGGCCTGGTCTCAAGGATCTCTTTGATATTGATCTTAAAAACCTGAGGGTAACTTGTTTACTAGCATAAAACTCTATGGTCATTCCTTCATCATTAATGTACTTTCTGGTACTTCTATGTTGGAACTTAAGTTCTGACATATATTGACACAAGTCATTGTTGTATTTTTTCACTTCCAGGTAATAGCTGAATATCTTCAAAAGATTGACCCAAAGTCAGATGGTGCAAAGAGGGATTGGGTTGCTATTTATGATGAATGTGCAAGTGTCTTATATCTGGTAGTTATTCCGCTCTATAGCCTTGTCACTGTGATGATAAAGAAAAATAAAATAAAATGTTATTTAGCTTTGTACTTATCAAATGCTTGGGTCAAAGCAATAGCGTCTATAATAACTGATGTTTTACCTGTAGGTTTCAAGGAAGTTTAATTATTCTATGTTTTTAACAAGTTTTTCCTTCTACAAATTACGGTTGAGGTATATATGAAGGTTGTTAGACTGGCCATGCTTCAAGAAAGGACATGTTTACAATGGCCAGTTCTAGCTGAAATGAGAATGTTGACATGCAGGAACAGGATGGCCTGGATAAACCATTAAATTGAAGAAGTTTAGACAGGAGTAGTATTCCATAATTTAGCGAAAAACGAGTGAGGTGGAATCCTTTCGTGATTAAAATCAATTATGGTCGTCCATTGCTTGAAGTTATGGGTACTTTAGTGAATCATTTATATGCAGATATCAAGTGCTTAACTATTTACATGTTTTTCAGTTCACTAGTTAATGTGAGTGATGGCTAATAGAAAGTAAATATTTTCCAGGAGATTGATTACACCAAGGAAGCTGAGAATGCAGAGCTTTTTGCTAGTAATTTCAAAGAGATGGATTATGTAAAAGTCCCGACTATAATATGGGAGTACACCACACCACAGGTTCAACCTCTCAGAATATTAGTTCTCTTTTGTTGATTCTTTTTGTTCTGTTTAAAATTGCATACAATATTTCGTTCATTTGCTTTTTTCTTATATTTCCCTGTAGGTTCTGACAATGGAGTATGTCCCAGGGATCAAAATAAACAAAATAGAAGCTTTAGATCAATTAGGTGTTGACCGGAAAAGGTTAAGACTGTCCTGATAATGTTTCCAAGTCATATTATACTATCATGTTACTGTCTACTCATGCTTTCAGCACTACTACTTGATTTGAGAGAAGGAGCTAAGTTTCTTGTTACTTATTATGGTATGCAGGTTGGGTAGATATGCTGTTGAATCTTACTTGGAACAAATTTTATCTCATGGTTTCTTCCATGCTGACCCTGTGAGTTTCTACCAATCGCTTGTTATTTTTGGTGCTAAATAAATCTGTAAATCATTAACTAACAGTTTTCCAATGGGACAAATTTGTGGAATTAGAAAGGGAAGTTGAACTCATAGCAAAATCTTCACAGTGCACAAGATTTTGTGTAACTGTTTGACCCAAAAGCTAAGCTCAAATCATGCTATTATGTTTGAATATAATTCTTTATGTGCAAGGCGCGTGAATCAAATGCAACTGCAACCACAAATACAGTCACAGGCACATATACAACTTACTATAATCTGTTATACAATAGGGGCATCAGAATACAAGAACACTTGATTAATTTGGCTTTAATATCATGTTAAGCTTTAGGTTAAAGAAAAAATAAAGATGCAAGAAAATGAATTTTCTACTACGAACTTGCAGTATACTCCTTATGTTTTATTATTACATGATGGTTTTATTCACAATGTTGTGTAACATGGCCATCTTATTTTTCTCTTTCCACATTCTGCAGCATCCTGGAAATATTGCAGTTGATGATGTGAATGGTGGAAGATTGATCTTTTATGACTTTGGCATGATGGGAAGGTACTCTGTAGACTTGGTGTTAATTACTTGAGACAAGTGTTTTCAGTTAATTTTCTTTGAAGTTCTGTATGGTTTGCAAATATATTTTCTTTCATGGCGCAATGCAGTATTAGTCCAAATATTAGAGGAGGTCTGCTCGATACGTTCTATGGAGTTTATGAGAAGGATGCAGATAAGGTGATTTTGTCCCTATTTTATTTGATTAATGATATTATGGTTCTCATAGTCAGCCTTTATTTACTTCCCCATGGAAATTTTTACTGTTGTGCAGGTCCTACAAGCAATGATTCAAATGGGTGTTCTTGTGCCTACTGGAGATATGACAGCTGTTAGAAGAACAGCTCAATTCTTCTTAAACAGGTGACCTAATTGCTGATTGAAAACTTTTTCGTGTTCTCTTTGTTATTAGTATCAATGCTTTAACTGCTTGTTTGGACAACCATTTCCTTAAAAAGGTGCTTTTACGTTAATGATAATATAATTCAAGAAATGGTTGACATAATTGTCCAGAGAATTTTCTTGGATATAGATTAAATGGTACCCCTCTTTTCATTTTTTTTCAGGAAAAATATATTAAATTTATGTTTAGCGAGCCTTTTGCACTTATTTATGTTTTAGCCTCTTTTAACAACATTCTTATTCTTAGCCTATGACTTATGGAGAGGCTGCCATTCAACCTTGTATTTCACTGTTCCTATGATTGCATTTGATACTATAACTTGTGTCATCCTTCATGAAAATGACGCAGCTATGTATGAATCCCCTTTTTTCTTGGTTAACAACTCGTCGCATACGGAACCCAATTTTATGATTCTACTAAACTGAGAAGAAAGAGCCAACATACATCATAGAGCTCCTTCCTTTCATTCAAGCATTTTTCCGATCATGAAATTCTTCGTATTTGAACTATCGCAGCTTTGAAGAGCGTCTTGCTGCACAAAGGAGAGAGAGAGAAATGGCAACAGCTGAACTTGGATTCAAAAAGCCATTGAGCAAGGAGGAAAGGATACAGAAAAAGAAGGAACGGCTTGCTGCTATTGGTAATTCACTAGTGTGATTTTATATTTAAGAAAAAATGATACAAAAAGGATTAGTATTTAGCTAGGACCTCATTATTTCTTGTTGATGTTAAGATTACAGGAGTAGGTACTTAACTAGGTTTGTCAGATTACAGTTTGTCCATTACATTGTAGTCGACTGATTTTTGTCAATGAATTTTGTAAATGTACTAAAAGCTATAAACAGTGCCGGTATCAAAATTATAGAGCATAGCTTGGTAATATGTTACCAAATTGTGTTGTCTTCGGTTTATATTTCATTTCTGAATTTTGTGATACTCAGCAGCATTGTTAAGGACGATTTATTATGCAAATTTTGTTCTTTGATAGTAGATTCAACCTCTAGGTCTTTTAGACTTCTTTGATATGAGGTTGGTTGTGCTGCTCGGTACTCATAATTATTAATTGCAATCTGCAGGGGAAGATTTGTTGGCCATTGCAGCAGATCAACCTTTCCGATTTCCTGCCACATTCACATTTGTTGTAAGAGCATTTTCAGGTATTGTATAAAACTCAGTGGATTCATTGTTGTCGACTGCTTTATTCAACAATAATTTTAGAATAGTAAGGGGTAACTTTCTTTGTTACAGTATTGGATGGCATTGGGAAAGGTCTTGACCCTCGGTTTGATATTACTGAAATTGCAAAACCGTGAGTGTGATTAGGCTGACACTGTCCTCTCTAAATCTTTACTTCCAAAGAAACTTTTTCAGCTTTATTTTCTTGGGTCTATCTGAAATATATTGTTTTTTTCTTGTAGCTATGCGCTAGAACTGCTGAAATTTCGTGAAGCTGGAGTTGAAGTTATCTTGAAGGCAAAACATCTCGACTCTACTGTGATTCTATATACTGTTATAGTAAGATTCTGTTATTCATTGTCTAGTTTGAACATTTCAGGATTTCAGAAACAGATGGGACCGGCAATCCCGTGCATTCTACAACTTATTTAGACAGGCTGACAGAGTTGAAAGACTTGCAGAGACTATCCAACGATTGGTAGGGTTCACTATTACTTTCTGCGCTTTAATTTAAATGGCTTATATTATTTGTGTTGTCAGTATGAGACTTTGACTGATTTCACCAATTTCTTTCAACTCTGTTTATAGGAGCAAGGTGATTTGAAGCTTCGAGTTCGAGCCTTGGAGTCTGAGAGGGCATTCCAACGTGTTGCAGCCGTTCAGAAGACCGTGGGGAGCGTGAGTTTATTTGTCTCATACTACATATGTACCTTATTCATATGTTTTCTTTTCTTTACTCTCTAGGACCTCCTCCTATTTATTTATCCTTGTATGTTTTAAGCCAAAATAATTTCTCCATGATTATTTCTTTGACCATTCAACAGGCTGTAGCCGCTGGAAGCCTGGTTAACCTTGCAACAATTTTGTATCTCAATTCTATTCGAGTAAGCTATCCATTTTAACTTCTGATATTATGCATTGTTTTTGCCCCCCTTCGGTTCTTCGTTCATACCTAACATTCAAGTCATTTGGTTTTCTACTGCAGACGCCAGCCATTGCAGCATATACCGTATGTGCATTCTTTGGTTTCCAAGTTCTCATCGGAATCATAAAGGTCAAGAAATTAGACGAACGGGAAAAATTGATCACAGGAACCGCTTAAGCAATTGGTTAGTAAATCTTCTTGTGTATCCTATACTCATAATATCAATTTGGAAATGTAAAGTTGTTTACAGATTTCAACTCCATGCTTTCTGCAGACTCACAGCAGCTCTAATAATGGAAAAGTCCATCCCATCCGACGCTCCTGATTACGACCAAACTTCACAACCACTCAAAAGGAAACAAAGATGAAGATCTACATATGCTCTTTAACATGAAATCAGGACAAAACCTCTGAACTTGCAAACGCATCCGAAGGGTTAAATGCAACAAAACTAGGAACTTTTGTCGTTGAAATAGAGTGAATTTGCCACAAGCAAATGTAGTAAACAGAGTGTCTTGAGGTAAAACATAGTGTAGAGCTAAGAGTACTATATGTAACAATTCTATGGCCACCCATTGCTATTCTGCAAAATGGCCTGTCCATAAACTGTGTATAATGTTATAAGATAAAGAAAATTTTTTCTTTAAAAATTCTTAGTTGTAATTGTATTTCACCGTATACTTTTCTGTAAAATGCCATCTGCAGACGACTTACACCCAATCATTCCAGATAACGCTTGCATCCTCCGATCAAGATATTCAAGAACTTCTTATAAGCTCAAAGGTCCTTTCTTCTTAACTCTTTAAATCTACAAGTTAAAGGCTTCGATCCCCCTAGTTTCATTTGATAACAAAAAAAAAATTCTGCCATTAATGAACCGTTAGAACTTACATGGTTCTGATTGTGAGTTAATGAATATTAATTGCTTTTTATGTCATTTTGTTTAACGCCTAAAATTTACCAGTAGAAATCTCTATTAAACATTACAAATCTATCATTATAATAGTATAGTAATCTTTCGATACCAAACTTCGCCTACATGTCCTCAATATAAATAAAAAAAAAAACAAAAAAGGTTATGGGATTTGGCCTTATTTGAAAGCTGATAAATCTGAGAACATTATTAATGGCGGTTTGTCATGTTCATCTTCCTTTTGTATCTGCAGATTCACAGGTTGATTTAGATTTCATTAATTAAGCTCAGAGAATTGTCCTTTTGTATATTACAGTACAATTTTACACTTCCTTCCTTCTGTTTTTTTGTCTCTTCTTTTATTTGTTTCTGGGTTTGTGTGATTAATTTTAAATACATAATTAAGAAACTTAATTAATTGGCATCTTGGAAGAAAGATTGATTTGAGATGCTTCATAATTAAGAAACTCTCTTATCAACTCTTACGATGATGATTCAAGGTCCGCACTTGAAAATATTCGTACTGATTAACGACGATCGTTAATTTAATCAACAACTAAATTCGTTCTTTTTTAGGTTAGTATTGTTCTATGGGCAAACCACCCAGAGAATTGTTGAACCACATTTCTTGAACTTGAGGATCAAAATTATTGATCTAAAATTATATTAATTAACAAGAAAATTAAATAATGGGAATCACATAAGTCA
>WYDK02118170.1:3994163-4008412 GCA_009867345.2 Toxicodendron radicans
ATAAACCTCTTTGGATGCTCTAAAACCCTTACACCGTAATTCACAAATTGGCCCATTGGAGTGGCTTTGGTTCACTAGCCTAGCCTTCGGAAAGGGGAAAAATTGCTTACTCTTGTTTACTTTGTTGTTCAGTTGTAGGTCATTGAGCTATAGAGCATGCTAGATTTTGCATTGAGGTCGATTTGGGACTCACGTTATGGAAGGGCTTGTGAAAAGATGTTGGTTGCCTATTTGGATCGAAATGAATTTGAAATAAGAGATTGTCATCTCTTGATTGACTTTTAGGAACGATGTCATCGTTTGATGGGCTTTTTTGGGACAATCGATGTCATTTCTTGATGGGTTTTTAGCAACAGTGTCATCATATGATGAGCTTTTATGAGATAATTTGTGACATCTCTTGATGGTTTTTTACGAGACAATTTGTGTCATCTCGTGATCGACTTTTAGCAGCGGTGTCATCATGTGACGTGCTTTTACGGGACAATATGTGTCTTTTGTTAATGGGTTTTTTGGCAATTAGTGTCATGGGCTTATCTTATGAGAGTGGCATGGGCTCGTATGAAAAAATGTCTTGGGTTTACGTGTCAGTGAATGCAAGAATGTCTTGGGCTTACATGTTAGAGAATACCGGGGGCTTTTAGAATTGTCTTAGGCTTACGTGTCAGCAAATGTTAGGGGCTTACTGTTTTGCTGATGCCATAGGCTTATATTTGTAAAATGATATGGGCTTTATTTGAGGTCCAAAAGTAGTGATTTGGGCCTAAAACATAATTTCGAGACTTAATTGAAACATTAATTATGTGAGTGGGCCTTGAATATATGATTGGGCTTCTCTTGAAAAAACTGGCCATCAGCAATCTCTCAACTTAAAATTTCAACACAAAATTTCAACCATTCATTTCGTAGTCAAAATCTAAAATAAATAAATAAATAAAATAATCAACAACTCCGTTTACCTTTGAATTAAAACAAAAATAAAAAATTAATAGTTTAAATTCTTATTTAATTTTAAACTTAAAAGATTCCAAATATATATTATAATTTATACAACCAAGAAACAACTTGAATCCAATCAAAAGGATAAACCCAACTTAGGTTTAGGATAACCAAATAAAAGAATTTAAATAATAATTAGGTTTAATATATTAAAGCCAAATAATAAACTATTAATATTTTTTTAAGGCCTAATACTTTCAAAGTTTAAATTTTTATTTTATAATTTCCTTTCCGACCGTATTATTAAAATCATACTGGGAAATTTTATATTAAGTAGTTGGTAGATAGACTACTTTTGAATTAATTTTTTTCTATTTTTTTTTATAATTCTATTTTCACTTAATTAGTTGTCTTAACCCCACAACTATTTGTTGCCCACCTCATATTCTTTTATGGTTTATAGAATTATGAGTTAAATTTAAAAAAAAAAAAAATCAATAATCACGAACAGTTTTTAAAATCAAAATTTTTTTATCGATGTTGTTTATCCTCAGCCGGCCCAAAAAGCAAGTAGTTTCAGTCCTATGCCCGGCCCACTGGCTGGCCCAAAAACCGGTTAGTTTTTATCAAAAATAAAATAAAAGTATTAATTTTGGAAAATAAAACTTGATTTGTAAGAAAATAATTATTAGATAAAAAATTACACAATATTTGTTAATGAATTTAAATATTTTTTAATATATTTTTCTTCCAAAACAAACAATTAATTAATTAAGACCTAAGTTTTGTATCACTTCCATATTAATATAAGATTAGTATAGCAATAAAAATTCTCTACCTTTTATATATAATATCCGGAGTTTTTTGTTTAAAATATGAACCTTTTTAGTATGTGTTAATTAACATTATAAGACCAAATTTCAGCTGAGTAATATTACATTTACATCATTTCTCTTACATTATTATGTGACAAAAGATGATTGGGTGAAAATTTATTTTTAATTTAAAATCAACTAATTATCTTTTGTCACATAATGATGTAAGAGAATGGTGTAAATGTAGTATTATTGATTTCAGTTAAATATTTTCATATCAAAGAATGCAAATTTTCGTTCTTTAATATTATTCATGGATATCAATTGATCACAATCCAAAATTTAGATAAAATTTAGACGATTGCACACGAAATTTTTTTTAAGACTTATTGATATATTCAACATTTTAATGGCTCGTCGTGTCAACGACTTTACAGGTTCTTTTTATATTTTTTTCATTGTATTTTCGTCTAATTACATGTAAACTTTTATTAGTTATAGAGTAAATAATCTAATTCGAACAATATTCAACCCCTTAATCTATTATATCATAAAATTTCCGTCTTTAATTTAATAAAAATCAATTAACTTGAGAATAATTCTAAAAAATTCTTTCGATTGAATGTGAATCAATGATCAATAATTTTTTTTGTCATTTAGCCCTCGAACCACCTCATAATCTTTGTTGATTGTAGTTTTTATTTAATGAACATTCTAATTTAATGTTAATAATATATAATTAATGAAAAAAAATATGATTTTCATGTTATGAATATAAAATTAATTTACATTAATTAATTATCATTTAAAAAAACCTAACTTATAAATTAATCAAGGATTGGCAATAAATTAAAAAGCGTGGGACCAAAGTGGGAAGTAGTTGAACTTGAAAAAAAACCCAACTACCCAACAAACTAACTACACCTCGTATCCTTAACTTAACTTCCCAGTTTAGTTAACCATAGTTAAACCTTCTTCTTGGTTTTGTAACCAGGCAAGGCAGTGACGTATCATAAATCACTGGCCAGGGACAAAAGGACACGTGATTCTTATGCGTCTTTAAATATATTTAATTAGAAAGTCGGTCAAAATTTATTAGAAGGGAAAATATTCATAAGATCCCATGAGGTTTATTATCTATAAAACACACCCTTATAGTAGAGATCTAAAAAATAACTAAAGCTAAAAAAAAAAAAAAAAATTGTTATACTTGAGAAGAGAAATCTTTATTTCACGAGGCCTGAGGAGAGACGTTGCGTTAACTCTGTTATAGAAAAATTATTTGTTAAACATATAAAATAACGATTTATTTAGTACCGTCAATGATTCGTTAGGGTTTCTATTAACTAAATAACAAATATTACATCTACTAGAATAAAATTTAGCACGTGATAAATCACAAATTCAATAGATATTGTTCATTTTGTACCTTAAATTATGACAGGTTTTATTTGTGGGTTTCACCACAATCGTACGAAAAATATATTCAGTTTTATGGAGAGTCAAACATCATAAATTGAAACAAAACCTCACTAGCAAACTGTGAAAGATGTGATGAATTCTCCGACTATTTGTACTTTCCGCTTTAATATTGAATATTGATTAGCATAAATTATTTTTGAAATAATAAAAAAAAAATTTAATATATATTTAATTAATTATTTATTGAAATTTGGACATTTTTAGGATGTTCAAATGATATCCAAAAAAAATAATAAACCCACACTTGTCCATAGTCCATACGTGCCAATACGGGCAGCCCGAACCTAGAGGTAATTTTTACCACAAACCAATAGCGACTGACCGTCCTGCCCGAACCCTGCTCTGGAAAAATTACGGGCAGCAGCAACCAAAGCAAGTCAGTCTCTCTCTCAGTCTCTCTCTCTCTCCCTCCCCGCTCTCTGATTTTATTCTTCTCTATTAATCTCTTCCTACTTCTCATCCATCATCATCTCAAGATCCGACGGTCCACAATGATCCTCCCCTCTCTCCGCTCGTTTTAGTCCCTCCCTCCCTTCTTTTCCCTCTCAGATCTCCCTCCTCTCTCAGATCTCCTCCCTCCGGTACGCTCTCCCTCTCTCTCATCTCCGAAATTCTCGGTGAACTGACGTTTTACTTCTTGTTTTCGTTGAATTTTCGTGAAAACTTTTACAAATTCAGAATTCAGTTTCTTCTCCGAGAAACTTAAAGTTGTTTCTTGTCGCGGTATGAGAATTTTATTTCGTTTTATTTTTAGTTTTTATTTTATTTTGAATTTTATTATTATTAGGAAACTTTTTTTATGTGCTGTGGCCTGAGAGTAAAAGTTTTTGAATTATTTAATTAATTAATTTATTTTCTAAAATTGGAAGATATTTTCTGTGTTTATGACTTTCCTGCTGCGAAAGTAAACTTGAAATTATTTGTTTATTTTATTTTCTTATTTTTGTTTTTGTTTTACTTTGCTGTTTTCTGAAAACATTTTCTGTTTTTTTGCTATTTTTGTTGTTCCTCTGTCTTTTAGTGTTGTGGTTACTGTGAGATCTGACGGCTGAGGTAGTCGCAGGACGAAGATCTGACGGCTTACGTCTCTCTTTTTTTTTTTTTCTCTTTTTGCTGCAGGTTTCAGTTTTTGTTTTGTTCCGTACAAATGGAGAGTCACCACCACCACGGTCCAGTGACGGTTACGGTTAATAATAATGGCTCTCTAAGGTGCGCCGCGGAGGCGCTCGTGGCTCTGCTGGTGTCTACTCTCCTCAAAACTCGAGTTTTAACTGCTCAGGTACGCTAACATGCGCCTCTCCTTCGTCTTCTATTATTTTTTTTCCCTTCTTTTGCTCTCTGTTTGCTTGCCTTCGTAAATTGTATTGGTTCTGGTTCTCTTTGTTTTACCGTTTGTGCTAGCATGCGCGTATCCGCTAACGTGCGCGAGTTGATTCAAATTTAATTGAAGAAAGATTTTTTTTTTTATATATATATTTTGATAATAATTTCAAGTCAACAACGCGTACTAGGAATTTTTTATTTATGAAGGTGTTATTTATTTATTTTTCAATTTAGTCAAAGATATTTTTAGCATAAAATTTGACGAATTTAATCTAGTAATTTTTTGAAAATAAGTTGTTATTTACGCTGGTGGTGCTAATGTGCGCGGGGGATATTTTGGGAGACAATTTCGGAACTAGAAAGAGATAGTTAAGAATTGTTGTGAGGGCAGTTTGAGTTCCAGGGTTTCGACCGCACGTGGCGCACACGTGAGATAGTAAAAAAATTTTTTTTTTAATAATTTTGATAATATTTTGTAATTCAGAAGAAAAGTCAAAAGCAGAACAGGAAATTTGCTTTTTCTACAAGTGTTTTTTTTTTAACGAAAATGGGATTAGAATATTCGGTTCTGTGATGCTTCTTTTGTTCTTGTTGTTGGACACGTGGCAGGTTTAGATTGTAGAAGCATCTACTTATGTGTGTTGTGCTGGCGTTGGCTACAGAGAAAAGTACTTTTTTGTTTGCTTATTTAATAATATGTTTGGTTGATAAAAAGCGTTTTTTTAAGAAGCAGATTTAACCCCTTGATAAAATATTTCGATTATTTTATTGGGTTCTAAAGGGTCCTGTCTAAGTCAAATAAAAACGTATTGATATCATCAAAATTTTGTGTTTCCAACATTTTTACAAGCTATTTTAAGGCATTTTTGTTTGTGTCAAATGTTGGATTTAGATATTTTTGATAATGCATGAATGATCAAAAGTTGATAACGATGTGAAAGAAGATATTATTCCATTGAAATGCCAATTTCTTCGACGTTATAGCGTAGAATCTTTAGTTTCTTTTGTCTACTCATGAAAAATATCTGACTCCTGGAATCTGCCACCTCACCGGTCGTTCTGTTTTCGTCTTTTTTGGTAACCAAAGGTTCGATGAACTCAATAACCCATAATCGAATCAATACCGTAGTGCTTTAGAAGAATATATTCACTCTGTAAGATGCAGAAGACATGATTGATTGAGTGCAATTAGATGCCCCATACTTTTAACTTTAAGCAGACGCATATTTCTTTTTCCCTGAGTGTTTAAGCACATTACACTGCCACTTCTACTTTTATCATCCTCTGTTTTGCTATTTGAATAACAGATCCAATATTCTCTTTATGTCACATTTGTGTGTTCGTCCTGGTTGTGGAATGTACTTGATGGAAATAGTTTTCAGGATCTTTTTGGGGCGTTGGTGTGTACCAAACCTAGAATCAAGGGGGATGTAGAAGCCCAAGGTGCTGTGTTTGATGCCGATGATGCGAACGATGACGATGGGGATGACGATGAGGACGGCGGGTTCGATGAAGGCGAAGGTGAAGAGGAGTTGTCGTCCGAGGATGGGTATGACAATAACAACAACAACAACAACAACAGTAACTCAAAGAAGGCGCCTGGAGATGCGCCTGGCGGTGGAGCTGAGGAGAACGGAGAGGATGAAGATGATGAAGAGGATGGGGTCGGCGAAGACCCAGACGAAGATGACGATGATGATGATGACGACGATGACGACGACGACGACAACGGGGACGATGAAGAGGAAGAAGTTGAAGAAGTGGAGAATGATGAGGACGAGGAAGATGAAGATGAGGAAGCTCTTCAGCCCCCAAAGAAGAGGAAGAAGTAAAGTTTGAAAAAAAATGGTAGGGGCCTTCTCTAAAAGATACTGTGTTTTTATTATGTGACTTTATTTCTCTAACTTTATGGTTAATATTCTTAGCTTATGAGGAGGAGGCCATTTTTAGGACCATGCTTTTTAGCAAAATTATCTTATTTTCCTTGCACGAATTAGAGTACTGTAGAACTTCGAGCTGCGGCGTCGATTAAATCGAAAAAAAAAAAAATATTGTGATGATTATGATTATTGTCTTTATGACTAGCTACTTTAATCAGTTTTCTTAGATCTAACGGCATGTTATTTTTGTTGATCTTCTTCCATTTCTTTGCGGTTCAATGTTGAATTAGCGAAGGTGTTAAAAGTTTCAGTCAGGATTGAGGAGCAGAATTTTTAAAATTAAGTGCTTTTCTGGTCCCATAGCTTGGGTTGAAGAATATATCAGTTTTTCAACTTTTTAAAAGTGAAAGCAATTGTTTTTTTTTTTACTCTATTAAGATTGATTGATAGCGTTGAAAGCAATTTTGAAAAAGCAATATGGAAAAGGTGCTTCTGCTTCCAAAGTACTTTATGCTCTTCAAAAGCCATTGTTTTAATCAAAGATAACTATATTTGCAAGAAAGCACTTCTGTTCGTTTGAAGGTGCTTTTACTGCGTACAAATTTGAACGTAGGTTTGGGCAATTGAAATGTACAATCTATTCTTTTGATGTTAAAAAAAAGTACTAACAATGTCAAACTTGAATACAATTGAGGGATATAATATCATTTGGCAACAGTCCAGTTGTTACAAATTCTAGATCAACATACAAAAATCATTTTGTGCATAAATGTTTTAATATTTACGTTTTATTTGGTAAGAGAGAAAGGAAAGGTAATTATAAAACTTCACTTGTTTGGTTCACAAAAGAGGAAGGGATAAAGAGAGAAAGAAAAGAAAACGGAGAGAAATGCAATTTCCTTCCTAATTTTACTAAACCCACTAGAATTTCTCTTAAATTTTGAGAGAAACAAATGGAAATCTAATTTAATATAAGTTTAACTCACTAATTTACAGATTTAACCTTTCTTCACATATATATAATACAACTCTTTTTACAAATAATCTTCATCACCAACGTTTTTTCAATCCCTTTACAAACGTAACAAGTATGTCGTAATCAATTTTGGATTTATATTTTTAATCTCGTTTAATATTTAATATTTTTGTTGATACTCTATTACCATTGCCATTGCCACTGCTTGTTGATACAACCTTGGCTGACTCATCCTCTACCTAATGCCGCTTCCTTGCACTATTCCCATAAGCTACTTTATGCTCCAAACTCACCGGATCATCACCAAAAAATTAATTAACTTTTAAATATAACTCTATCTCATATAAAAGGTTATAAAAATAATTTTAATTTTTAAAAACTTTCATTTCCTTGTATAATTATCATCATCAAACAATGGAAAAGAAATATAATTTCTTTTCTTTTCTTTTCTCTCCATTTTCTTTGTTTAATTTCTTTTCTTTTCCCTCTACTTCCCTCCTACCAAACAAAGCGTTAACATAAACCAAATTTGGATGTTTGTAACAAAAGGAAACCATAAAAAACTAATCTCCAATCAAGTTTATAAACCGCATGCTATGAACTTGAACTCAAACTTGACTCAACTAAAACTCGATCGCAAAATAACTTTACCTTCATTTTCATGCTTGAACAAGTGAACAAATGTATGTATCAAAAGACTAACAAATAAGTTTCTTACTTTGAAATGATGCATCAATTTTTTTTTCACATCTCAATAGATTAAACATAAACCCAGATATGCATGTTTGTAACAGAAGGAAAATGTATAAAAACTATGTTTAAACAAATTAATGAACTGCATATGCGATGATCTCGACTCAACTCAACTAAAACTCGATCACGAAATAAGTAAAAATATAAGTTTCTTACTTCAAAATGCATAAAAATTTTGCCATCTTAGAAGATTAAACATAAACCCAAAGATGGATGTTTGCAACAGAAGGAAAATGTAAAAAATCTATGTTTTAAGAAAATTAATGAATCACATAAACGTAACTCTACTGAATTAAACCTTGATTGAGAAATAAGTTTACTTTCTTCTTCATGCTTGAATAAGTAAATAAATGTATGTATAAAATTCTTACTTGAAAAAGTGCATCAAATCTTTTCAAACCTCAGAAGATTAAACATAAACCCAAATATGGATGTTTGTAACAAAAGGAAAACGTATAAAAATTATGTTCATACAAATTATCGAACCAGGTATGTGCTGAACTCAACTCAACTAAACCTTGATTACGAAATAGTTTACCTTTCATTTTCATGCATAAGTAAACAAATGAAAGTATCAAAAGACTCACAAATAAGATTCTTACAATTCATCAAAATTTTGCATCTTAAAAGCACAAGATTTGTTTAAAAGTTTAAAATCCGAAAGTAGTTTCCGATGCATTAGGAAGTGTTTTAAGTAGAAAACGATTTTGTCTAAAACCAATTTCGGCAAAAGCTCGAGTCAAAGCTTTCTGCAGAAATAAGAAGAGTTTATCTACTTGAACCAAAACACTTAAAAATAGATCAAAGAATGTTTTTACCTATATAAAAACACTTTTGAGTTTTGCAAATGCACTTGACTACTTGGAACCAAAACGCACCAATTGTAATCCCAGATTAAAAAAATTCATACATAGAAACATAAGATGAATATGAACAAAATCAGGGAGCAAATACGTCTTATACATGCAGAAAACTGCGACATGGATATCCTTTAAATCAAAACTTAAGCCTTAAACCACCTCAGATCTGAGAAATAAATTAGACGTTAGAAAAATCTCAAACGACCAAATAACAGGAGTAACAGGGACTAAGTATTCAACTAAAACAAAAGTAATTAATAACTTTTGGAAAAGAAATGACATCAAATAAAAATATAGAACATCTGCCAGCGAATCACAACCCAAATAATCATGGAAATGATAGCCAAAAAACAAAAAAGAAAAAACCTTAATGCGACATTCAAACACACTTTAAAATTAAAAAACAGAATATTGAAAATAAATGTAGACAGTAAATGTACAGAAATTATACTAAAGACATACCAAAAGTCACAAATTCTTACAAGATAAGAAGTTCCAAGAGAGTCATGAAGAATAAGATAAAGATAAGAAGGTAATAAGAAAAAAATTGAAAGAAAAAAGACGGTAAGGTGAAAGAAGAAGAAAAGGCCCACCAAGTTATGGCCGAGCTTGGGTAAACTCAAAATTATGAAGCATATGAAAAGTTCACAAACTTCACAATTGACCCACAACAAAACTAGATAAAAACCCCCAAAGTGGCATGAATATTGTTCCTCAAAGCTCGGCTGAAAATCATCTGCAAGTACACAACCCAGACATGTAATGACAACAAAATAACACAAGAAATTATTGGCCTCTTTAATAACATCATAAAACTTTTAAAGAAGTAATGCTTCCAAATGCAAAATCAGACATCAAGGCCAGATTAAATCTCAGAAAAATAACTTGTGCATGTGTTAATAACCCAAAACAGTTAAAAAGTACAAACCAAAGTAATTAATAGGCTGATAATTCCATGTCCCGACAAATGTAAGTTGAAGAAAGAAAAAAGAGCTAAGAAAGAACTCTTGCAAAAAATCATTGGAAAAAATGACAAAATGAGATGAGAAGATTCCTTCACCATAAAACAAATACGAACCGCATCTGTGTAAAGAGTGACTGCTAAAAGAAGGGGAAGATAAGTCCAGGAAGTTGTTAATAAAGCGAAGAAAGAAAATTCTGTTTTAATAGATTTTGGCTCTTAGGAATCAAGATGATGGTAGTATCAGACAGAAACAAGAATATAAAAAGGTGTTAAATATTTTATAAGGATGAAGGCATCATTGCACAAGAGAGGGGATCAGTGCTGATTTTATGCAAAAATAAAGATTGTAATTTTGTAACTTTCTGGTAGAGTTTACACAAGAATACGAGGAATTGTACAAAAAAAAATGGCAAATTCCAAAGCATTGGTGCATCTCCCAACGTAGTTCAACGGTTTCGACATAAATGAAAGATAGAAAAAGGGGAATAGCATTAAGAACTAAATCTCAAACACAATGGGGTATAGCAAAAGCATGAACAAACAACAGGTTGAAAGTATCATAGAGGAGCAAGATAATTATCAGAACCAGATCAAACCCAAACAGAGCAAGGCCTTGAAAAACAATTCAAAAATCAGGGTTAATATCAGAAGTGAAATAGTTAGATGAATAGTGGAAAAGATGTTAAAAGGGAAAATATAAATCTAAAAATATAAAAACCATAATAAGTGAGTAACCCACTACAATCACAAAATCTAATTAAATCAAACCATAGATTCATTTATCAATTCCTTAAAAAGATAAAATAAAATAAATATCTCAAAAACCAAGAGAAATTAGTCAAATATTTTGTGCTTCAAATCTATATATTAGCAATTTTTTTAAATGACTATAAAACCAACAAACATTGCAAAAGAGCCAAAAATCAAATCTATACATGCACAAAACCTTAAGGATTGTAATACAATTCTTCATTCTAAAAAAAATAATATATGAGAAATTTTGTGGAAACTTAATATGTTTCCAGATGTAGTTTTCAGATGAAATGTAAATTCTATTGCAAAAGTTGTAAACGAAAAAGAACGTCATTTTCTATATTTTTCATAGTTTAACGTTGAAAACATTTTTTTGATAATATCATATGCGCTTTTTTTAATAAAAAAATACTAAGAATAATATTAAGATTTGTGTATCCAAGTTTTCGTCAACTGTTTTGAAATCATGAAACAAAGGCCTCTTAAATTCACAAAAAAGAACACATAAAATCCACAAAGCAAATCAAACAAAGACATCTGTAAACCATACCACAAGTAAGATGATGTATAACCAGGAAACGACCCACCAGTCCCCTGAGTTCTACCCTGTGCATTTGGATAAACATGCTGCAAACTCTGACCAGTCCCATATGATCCTAAGCCACCTACTGTACCCACAGGCACATGGCCAGAAGGCACAACACCTTGATTAAATGCCCCGGCCACCATTGGATTAATCAATCCAGGATTCGCAAATAATCCTCCATAAACCGGATTCAATCCTGGATGCTGCCCAAACAATGCCAAATTCTGTGCAGCTGCCATCGCAGCAAGCATCTGGCTCTGATCTTGTATTTGCCCTTGTCCCTGCCCCTGATGATGTCCTCGCACCATTTGCTGCCCTTGCTTCTTTTGCTGTCCCTGCACAATCAGCACCTCATCATTATTGCTATTCTTGCCTTCTGAAGACATTCTACCATGCCAGTAAGACTTATAACATAAAACTTGAAATTAGGACTACTAAACAAATAACATTACTATTACCATCAAAACAAATATGCACATGCTACTGACACCCTAAAAGAAACCAATCAACACACATTAACTAAAATCTAAAACTTGCAACAACACCTGTATAATTTATCATCTGCAGCATAAAACTAATAATATCAAACTCCAAACATGAATTGCTTAGTAAATTGCACTTGAATAACATATAAAATATCAAACTTCTAACACCATCAACTATAACATACAGCCTAAAACTTGAAAGAACACCTGAATGACTCGTCATATACAACCTAAAACTTATAATTTTGAACTTCAAACATGCATGACAAAGTCAATTTCACTTATAACATACAAAATATCAAACTTTTAACACCATCAACTATAACACACAATCTAAATCTTCTTATCATATGCAGTGTAGAACTTGTAATATAAAACTTGCAAACTTGCATAACCTAGTAAATTCCACATATGACATAAAAAAATTCAAACTTTAAAAACCATCAACTACAAAACAATCTAAACTTGCAACAATAATACGAAAAACCTGTAAGTAAAAGACATTGCAAAATTTGAAATTTTCAACACATACTGGTATCGAAAAATGAGCTTTACTGTGATTCTTGTTCTTCCCCTCAGTTGCTTTCACAATAAATTTTTTAACAACATCAACTATAACACACAATCTAAAAGTTGCAACAACAGTGTAAAACTATAATATTGAACTCTTAAACATGTATTACTACGCAAATTTCAATTATAACATGTTAAAAAAAATCAAACTTTTAAAATCATCAAGTATACCATACAATCTAAAACTTGCAACAACAAGAATAGGAAAAACCTGCAAATAAAAGACACTGCAAAATTCGAAATTTACGGCACATACTTGTAGCGAAATATGAGCTTTACTATGATTCTTGTTCTTCCCTTCAGCTGCTTTTTGACAATGCAATTGGTGACCTTGAAACACCTTCACCGGTTCCTCTAATGCCTTTCTCGCCCCCTCCATAGTCTTATACACAAAAATGGCAAACCCTCTTGACTTGCCAGTGTTCACATCGAACCCAAACGGCCCCGTTTCAATCTCTCCAAATCTTTCAAAGAAGACCTTCAACGTCTCTTTATCAACATCCCTTTGTACATTACTCACATAAATCTTCCTCTCCCCAGCCCCATTACTGTTATTATTATTAATTTTGTTATTATTACTATTATTTTGGTCTTTTACCTCTTTCGCCGCGGAGGTGGGGGACGCCGTGGGGCCCACAGAAGCCAGCTGCCAGGACACGATTCGGTTGTTGATTTTTTTCTGAGGGTTTTGAAGCGCTTTCTCGGCCGATTTTCGGGTCTTAAAAACGATAAAGGCGAACCCTTTTGCCTTTCCGGTCACTTTGTCCGTCACGAGCTTCAAATCTTCGATCTCGCCGAAATTTTCAAACGCAGATTTCAGCGTCTCCGGCGTCGTGTCCCACCCGAGTCCGTGAACGAAGAGTTTCCTGTGTGTAACGTCGCGGTCTGCCGCGGCTAGGAGGTGGTCAAAGAGGGCGGAGTTGGTGACGGCGGCGGCGGAAATAAGGTTTATGAGCTGGTCTTTGGAGTAGGGTTCGAGGAGCGCTGTGAGCTTATCGGTATCGGCTTCGGAATCGGAGTCCGCTATTCTCGTCTCGAGTTTGTTCTTCTCCGGTTTTTGCACAGATTTGGGCTCTTTTTTCAGGATTTTTTTTGTGGCTTTTCTAGTGCCGGTTGTGGACGGTTTGAGTTTCTTGGCTTTGGTGGTTTTGGTCATTGTAGCCGAGAGAGAGGATTCGAAGTTGAGAGGTCGAGATTTCGGGATCCTTTTAGTATCAAATATCAATTCAGCGTAGTGTGTTTCGGCATATATATAAGATGGCGAACCAGCGCTATAATTAATTTGTTAAAATTTGCCGATTCTGCAGAGCTGTCTGGGTGGTGTAGTTGGTCATCACGCTAGTCTCACACACTAGAGGTCCCCGGTTCGAACCCGGGCTCAGACAAATCTTTTATTTTTATTCTTTTTAATAAATTATATTTTAGTTTTAGAATATCTTTTTCAAATTTAGTTAGAAATGAAAATCTTGAATTGTTTGTTCATAATTTGATAATATTATAAATAAAAGTTAAATAAATCTCAATGTATTTTTCTAGGTATTTTCCTATTCTTCTATATGTCTCACTTGTTCTAGGTATTTCTATACATATTATATTCCTTCTTGTATTCTCTACATATCTCGTCGTATCCAGCCTCATTTGCCAACCAATTGCTCTATCTAGAGGTGGTGGTGGGCTGTGTCGACATGGAAAAAAGCTCTGTCTGATAAAGTCCATTAAAATTTGTGTCATGTTTGGGTCTTAAAACTAAACTCGTGGGCCTGTACAACATGACACAAATTATTAAAAATAATTTAAAAAAAAAAAAAAAGGTACAAAACAGCTATTTTTAAAATAACATATACCCATTATCCATGTGCA
>WYDK02118170.1:4094064-4119460 GCA_009867345.2 Toxicodendron radicans
AAGAAAGGAAATATAGAATGTAGAATCAATAACAGATTGCTAGACATCATAGCTGACCATTATGATCATACGTACTATTGTGGCGTTCTTTATATGCATGCCTAGTTATTCTTGAAACAAGATTCATTATGCATTGTGTACAAATTTGTTGGTACTCTTTTATCTTGTTTGTATCTCTCTTTAGCCAGTAAATATTATGATTTTGTTTGGTAATGAAAATTAACAAAATTTGAATTTTTTTTTATAGATAAATGCACTGTGCATGGCATTTTATGCACGATCGGAAGAGGCTCGTGAGAGTTACTTTGCTCACAAGCTTGCTTTGGTAAAACTCCTTTTCTGTTTTATGTAGACTCATGTTATGTATTTTTTGGCCTCATTAGTGGTTATATCTGGTTTTTAAAATTTGATTCATTTAAATTATTATAGGGTGCACTTGCTCTAGAAGATGCACTTTCCAAAGGATCACCAATTCAAAAAGAAATAGACGCTCTGTACACCTATCTTGAGGGCATCAAAAAAGACACTACCTTGGATTTGGTTTTATCATCCATTCCAGAAGAAACACGATACCATGGCACAGAAACACCATTGCAATTGAATAAGAAGGTAAATTAGTGATATCATGAAGAACCAACATCATAAAATGACGAGCCTGCGTGCTACTTTTTTATCGAGCTAAATGTTCATACAATTATTCATTCAATTCTCTTTTGATGGCAAGATCTGCAAGGCCATTGCCCAATTTATTGATATAATATAATAAGACTTAATAGGACCAAATTGGTTTTTTTTTTTTTTTTAGTAAGGATAGGATAAAAGTCACCTTGTTCATTCTTTAATTCTTTTAAGTATATAAGGATTATGCACACTTCCATAAAGTCTTCACTTTCTTTCCCTTCCCAAATGGTGCTCTGATTTAGTTAGGCCTTGCTTTTGGGTACAAGGGCAAACAGGTAAAAGATACTGATTTTCTGTAGTTTCTATGAGTTTGAGGAAAGCGCATTCTCTTGTTATTGAATGTGAACTTTGTGATGAATCACCTGAGCAAAAGCTGTGTGTCTTTACGAGCAAAGCTGCAAACTGGTGGTTAAGGGGGTTGTTTTAAGGGAATTCACTTTTTTAGGTTACATCTAACATCCGTTTTTCATTTCAGTTTGACACCTTGAAAGGGACACTACGACATTTTAGCCTGATCCCACCAGGTGGCGGTGGTATCCTAACACATTCTTTAGCACAAGTTGCATCCTGGTTAAAGGTACGCAAATCCAAGGTCTACTCACCACATTAGCTCATTTAACTCCTTAATCATATTCATTCTAACTGTCATACAGGTAAAGGAAACTGGCGACTCTGGAGACGGGATTGAATCTGTGATTAGTAGAGTTGAGAGTTACTTACGTGATGGAAAACTTGCCGAAGCAGCAGATGCTCTTGAACAAGGTGTTCGAGGTAGCCAAGCAGAGGAGGTAGTAGTTGATTGGGTAAGGCGAGCGAGGAATAGAGCAATCACGGAACAAGGTCTAACGTTCCTTCAATCCTACGCCACTTGCCTTAGCCTTGCTTAAAGTTTTGAGAAATTAAACTGGAAACCTGCTTCTTGTATGGAGTATAGCTCAGTGTGTTACTAAATTCATTGATTTTGTGGTTAAGCCTACAGAAATTTTTTATGGGTTTTCCATATCACTTACGAGACAACAAAGAATAACCATTTCTTTTTGGAACTTATTTCACGAGGGATCTGTAAGAATTTTCACTGCCCTTTTCCTGAAACTGTGTAGAATATCCAATCATCTGAATAAAAATTTTGTTCCTTTCATCACTATTCTCCAACTTGTGGATTCTTTTGTCTAAGTTATGTTTTGGAGTGTGCTTTTATGGATTGCTCTTTCAAAGTACCTATCCTTATTGATTTTTTTTATTTGATTCACAGATCAAGAGGAAGTAGTTTATGAGGAAATATTTGAAGCTTTATATATATATATATATATATATATAGCTATGCAGCCTATGCTATGTGAAGTTTGAGGTGGGCAACAACCCATGTGTTTAATTATTAAAAAGTCTTGATTATTTATTCAATATTATTAAAACTCAATAAAAAAATGATCATATTATTGGGACCTTTTTTTTTTTGGGTAACCATATTATTGGGACCTTTAATCAAACACATTCAGAATTGGGTTGGTCGTGGTCACCTCATGAATGCCACCTTAGCCCATGTGCCAAAATGTTGCCAAAATATAAAGAAAAGTTGTTTTCAAAAAACAAAAACAAGATCTTGCTTCCAAAATGTATTTCTCTTTTAGTATAAGATTTGTAGGGTGCCTTGTGTTTGTTGTTTTGGATATTTGCTTTGGCATTAATGTCCAAATCCAACCATCAAAATTTGGCCCCTTTTGAGGGCCATGTATGTCCATGCCTTCCTCCTCCCTTTCACCACCTAATTGAAGGCAACCAACCATGAGTTGGCTGCCTTTTTGAAGCTTCTTATTCAAGATTTATAAATAAAATTACCCAAATAATTATTTTTCTAATAAATAGATTCACTATTTATTTATTTATGTGGCTTATTTTAATGTGCCCTAATACACGTTCATGACTAGGGGTGAAAATCGAGTCGAGCCGCTCATGAACTACTCGAACTTGATTCGAACTTGACTAGAAAATAGTCGAGTCGAGCTCGAGTTTGAGTAGCTCGAATACTTATTCGAATTGAGTTCGATCACAATACAGTTCGACTCGAAAAGTTCGATTTCGAAAAAACTCGATTATACGAACTCGAATTCTAATTTTAAGTATCAAGTTCAAGTTCGAACTCGATTCCTCAGGCTCGAATTCGGTACTGTAGCAATCGAGTCGAGTTCGAGTAGCTAGATACTCAACTCGATTTCACCCCTATAATCATAACACTTATATCAATACATCTTAAATTCTTCTCTTTTTTTTTTTTTCGTTTTGTATAAAATATACATCTAAATAAGTAAAATTTTTATCTTCTAATAATTACCGTAATTTGAAAATGATATAATGTTATATATGATCTCGATCCATCATTTGACAAGATTGTTTAAGAGTTCAAAATTGTGTAAAACGTACAAGATTGTTTAAACCTACCCCAATAAGAGTATTATCGAAGGTAAGATTTATATCGGTATTAAATTTAATAACCATATAATTAAGCCCTTTTTGTTTTATTTATTTATAAAACCATCATATTTAATTCATTTATAAGGAGGTTCAACATGTGGGTTAGAGCTATTTGACTTTATAAAACAAAAGTATATAGTTGGTTCTAAGAAATTAAAATTAAAATTAAATTCAATTAAATTATAAATAATTTTCAATTTAATTGATTATTAATTAGAGTGGAAGAACAATTGAAATGTCAATTTCATCAAATTGACCAGAATTTGCACACCAGCAAACATGCCCCATGTAACTAACAAAACCCACTAATAAATTAATTAATTAATTAACAATTAAATGAAGTGATTGATAATCTTAATCAATATTTCATTTTATAGTTTATTTTATTAGTTTAATTAGTGTCTTAATCAAAGGCAGGTGAGAAATTAACTTTCTTGGAAATATTATTTAAAAAATTGATAGTAAAATAATGACTAAACAACTTTTTCCCACCCAAATAATGGCTTAATCACAATTTTCCACCTATAGACTTTTAAAGTACCACTTTACTACCCAAATTTATATTCCGTTTTCGATTTCTGTATCATTACGACCCCACACCACCATTATTTTATTCCCCGATCATCAATCAACAAAACCTCTCAAACTCTACTTCCATCAACCCCGTCAATTGTTGACAATTGAGCGATTATGGTTTGCTCAGTTGTCCTTCTCAAATCAAATTTCGATCAATTCCAATTACCAAAATCTAATTTTTTTACCACCCAAAGGCTCATCAGCCTCCCCCTCTTCAAAAGCTTCAACATTGTGAACCGAATTTGCTCTCTATTTACCGTCAGAGAAATATAAATTTATGTAGTAAAATGATATTTTAAAAGTCTGTGGGTAGAAACTTGTCATTAAGCTATTATTTGGGTGGGGAAAAGTAGTTAACTCTAAAATAATTAATTTAATCATGAAATGGACCCAGGAGAAGCTTCAAATCAACTAATTGAAATTCTCTTTCTCTTTTTTTTTTTTTTTTATGGGTTTATAACCAAAAAAACCCTCGTGGATGAAATGATATCAGAAATCTCTCTATCGTTAAGTTTTTTACGTTAAAATAAATATGATCCAAGCAATTTTGTAGAAATATCAATCAACTCATTATGCTATAAATTCTAAACTAATGGCTCCCTAATGAGAGAGGAATTTATGTTATTTTTGAAAATTTAAGGGTATTTTCGTAATTTAAATAAACCTAAGGGGTCCAGAAAACCCCAAAATTTTTTTAAGGTATTAAGTCTTAATCATATTATACTGGCTGACCCCATTTGTCAAACCATTCTAGTTGTAAACAATAAGGAAATATCATTACTATTGTTCTACTTCTTTAAATATTTTTAATATTTTTGTAAGTATAATGTTTTATTATTTAAAATTAAATCTAAATAACCGAAATATATATATATATATATTACAATTATAAAATTATTTTTAGAGGCTTTAAAACAACTGAGCTTTATCTTTTTGTTAATTATTTGTGAAGAATTTACTATTTTAATCCAAGGTAAAATAAAATATACCTAAATAGGTAGAGGCTTGAGGCCAAAGATTGACCTAGTGGTAAATGCTTGTGATCAAAGGGTTTGCTTTTTCTGTGGTCTCAGGTTCGAATCACAAGAACGATAACTAATATTAGTGGTCACGAACTGTAGAAGTTGTCCTGTTTCGGAAGCCTTGTTAGGGGCGGGACACTAGTCAAAGTGAATGTAAGTTGTCTGGACGAACCTCCGAATAAAAAAAAATATATTAATGTAGGAAATTAATGACTATAATTGTCATTTGATTAAGTAATTTGGGTGGAAATTAATTAAAATCTCTTCTGTTAGTTAGCACTTAAACATTAATAGACAATTAATTAATTAATTAATTATAAATAATTGATAAAACTATCCTTATTAGGTGTATCATACTGTCCCCATCACACCACTAATTCAATTCTAACATTAAATTAAATAATTATTTAAATAAATAAATCAAATACACATTATTTGCCAACTAGAAAAAGAGGTGATTTTTTTCATTTTTTTTATTGTTTTCCTCTTGGCTTGGCTTGGCTTGGCTTCAAGCTACTTTCCTTTTTTTTTCCTCATAGAATTAAAAGTTTTAAAAATTAAAACTTTTTTTTTAATGATAAAAACTTGAAAAAAACAACCCAAATATTTTAAAAAAGATTTTCTATTTTTGATAATAAATTAAATTGAAGTCAATGAGATAATAAAAGAGAAATTACATTAAACGACGCTATTTTTTTTTTGTCATCGGAGGTGTTTGTATCAGCTTGTACACACCTCAATTAATCTTTTAAGATCATAAATTGAAGTTGATGGTCATGTAAATCCGCTCAGTGTGGACCTTTATTAGCGGCTCAGGTGGATTAAACTTAGGACTTCTTAATTAATACACCCAAGAGTCCTGATTGACTACTAGGGTACCCAATGACACTATTTAGAGCCTTGAATTTAGAAGTATAATTTTTTGAAAAGTGTCTCAAGAAATAGCATAATACTAATTCATACAATATTTTCAGACGAAATTGCCCCGTATATAAATAAAGAGTAATACTACATGTATAAAAAAATCTTACAAAGATTTGTATACAATGTTATGTGACAGAAAATGAATAGAAAAGTGAATATTATGAGTATGACTTTTTGTATTCACTATTCTATTCATTTTCAGTCACATCACTTTGTATATAAATTTTTGTAAGATTTATTTGTATGCCTAGCATTATTGATAAATAAAACTTACGATATTCACACATATTCTTCTACCCTAACCTACCCCTCTCTCCATTCCCAAAATTCAAACTTTTAACCCTAAATTGATACCCACTTCCTATTTGTATCAAAATCAAGTGGAATTTGAGTGGAAATATTGGTTTTGGATTTAGGATTTTTGGTGGGATTTTAGGGCTAAGAATGGGAGATATGTTGAAGTGTTGTTGAGAAGGGTGTGACAATGGCATGATAATTAGCTTGTCTAGTGGTGAAATGGTGGTTGAAATCTGAGTTTTTTGGCCAAATCAAGGGGTTTCAACCGGATTTGACCAAAAAACGCAGGTTTCTGCTGGAGAAGGTGAAGTCAATTTTTGGCCAAATACATTAGATTCGGCTAAGACAAATTTGTTCAAACGATCGAATCGGTCGAATGACCAACCATATTCAAGCACCTTAGTATGAAAAGGTAGAATTGGCCGAATTCGATCGACATGTGGGTTTCGGGCAAAACTCGTCTTCAATCTCCAACCAATTTTCCATTCAAATCCTTCGAGATTGACAGAAACTCATACCCAGATTACGCCTAAACCACTCATTTTCAACACATCCATTTAAATATAAATTTAATCAACTGTAACAAAAAATCATTTAAAAAAATAATTTATTTAACGTGTTTCCAAAATATATATGCAACATGTTCAAAATTTTAGATTGCAAACAAATTTCCATCCAAAAACAATATATCAAGTAATCCGTTAAAAAAAATGCTCCTCAATATCATAAATTCAAGTCTTCACTTGAGATGTTTAGGGTGGAATAATGAGTTTTGAATTAATGGTAACGTCCGTTAATATACGTCATTAGGGGCAATTTTGTGCTAAATAGAAATGTGCTATTTTTTGACACACTTTTAAAAAAGTGATAGTTCTTAACTCCCTCCCTCTAATTGTGCAATTAATATAATTTCTCAAGGATGAATTTTGACTTACCGATCAACAATGTAATAATATCCTAAAAAGATAATTTTATTGTAACGGTTTAACTCAAATACCTTTTGCTAAAAATGCGTCTTCTTAATTGAAAAGAAATTTGATATGTAAAAATATAAGAAAATCTGACATATGAAATGGGACAAACCCGAGTCCAACTCAAATATGTTTTATCAAATCGATATTTTAACATTAAAAAAGTTTCCAAATTGAAGCCAAAACTAAGCTCAAGCCAAGCCATGAAACGCAGGAGTCTCAAAGTCTAAGCTCTGAACTGTCGGTGGTCTTGTCAGTGTATGTGAAGCTGTGACCTCAAGCTTCTCTCTCTCTTTCTTCCTCAGTATCTATGGAAAAAGTATTTTAACGATACAAAAAATCTCTCTTTTTCTCTCTCTATTACTCGCTCATTGATTCATTGATTTATTCACTTGCCTTTTTATTATCTTCTCCTCTACGAAATTCATTGATGCACTAACTATACACTCCTTCATCTCTCTCTCTCTCAATTGAAGGTGAGCTCAATCTGGCTTTACTATATCAAAGTTTAGCTCATTTGCATTGGTGGGTTGTGTTTGTTTTGGGAAATCTGAGGCCAAATTTTGATTCTTTTTTGTGTCACTACGTCAAAGTTTTGGTCTTTGCGTTGATGGGTATTGCAATTTAGCTTATTTGGATTGATGGGTTGTTTCTGCTTTTGGGAAATCTGATATCAAATTTTGATCTTTATTTGTTTTAATGGATGCTGAATCTGTGTCACTACGTCAAAGTTTAGCTCATTTGAGTTGATGGGTTATTTTTGTTTAGGGAAATCTGGGGTCAAAATTTGATCTTTATTTCTTATAATGGTGCTGAGATTTGGTCTTTGAGATTAGACATTTTTGTTCATTCAGGTTTGATCTAGTGTATTGTGTCTTAATTGTGTGGAATTCAATCAAATCTGAGATTTTAGTTGCTTTGTTCTTCATTTGGCTCTGTTTGGCTAGTGGGAAAAATGGAGGAAAGTAGACGAATTTGATAAGAAAGTTGTGTCACGTTTCTGTTGAGCTGATAAGTGTTAGATTTTGTTGCTAATGGATGTGACTAAGGCAGCGGATGATTGATCTACATTGTGTTGAGTTTTAGTTAATCGAGATTTACTGCTTTGGTTATGATCAATTTGCAATTATTTCTATTAATTGAATTTGGCTTTTCATGTTTTGAAGTGGTTTTAAGTTCATTTGATCTACTTTTGCTTGATGTTGAGATCTTCAGTTTGGCTTATGTACTGTTGTTTCACAGGAGGTTTTGATGTTTTGACCGCCCGCATTTGTGCTTGAACTTGGATCTGGAGAGGGTTGTGGTTTTGGATTGAATTTCTATCTGGGTATCTTGAAGTAAAGTAAAGCTGGCGACCACACTAGCTTGGAGGTTCGCTGGCAGCAATGGCAATGGGCATGCTGCCAATGATGCGGTACTCTTCTGCTTAATGCTTATTTCAATTAGAATCTCGATAGTTTGTCAATTTGTCTTAATTGTGAGTGCTTAGTGGTGATAAATAGGAATTCACATGCCACATGTGAACTTTATGTGGAACTAACTGTGCGATGTTGTAGATCTCATTTTTGGCATCGGTGGTAGTTGGAATTCTTGTTCATTGCTGGTTAATTCGGTTGTTTGTGTATACTACAATTTAGCTAGCGTTGTAATTTGAGTATATATTTCACTTACATTTTTCTGACTGACAATTTTAATAGATGTTGTTGATGGTTGTTGGTTTCAACGAAGTAAAAACCTCAAACTAGGAGTAAGAAAACTAATCTGATACCCTTTTGTTTTCTGAGCTTTCGTCAGATGCATCTTCTATAAATAAATATGGATAAAGTTTCCCAGAAGTCTTTTCGACGATTCGGATTTTTGTTTTGTCATTCACTCTTACCTGTTTTCTTTCTTGTCTCAAAGTTCAAGATTTGTCGGCCTCATTGTGGGGAATGTATCATGATTGACCAAATTAGTATGGAAATGAATTTTCAAATATTTTGTTTTACGTCACTGTGTTGTGCTAGTTAACCTGCTCCATCTTAGTTTGATCAAATCATGCTATGTTACTTTTACTTCATGCCTAATTCTGATGAAGAAAATATTCCAATGGGCTGGCTTGAAACTTAATATTTTATATAATTTGAATTTTGTGTTCAGCTATGATCAATTATGTGATTCCCTTTTTCCTTTTGGTGTTCTGTTGCACTCATAATTGCAGGAAAAAAATGTAGATGCCAGACTTCAAGATTCAGAGCCCCCAACTCCACATTCAGTTATTAAGATGAGTCTGAGGTCAGTCTTTTTTTTTTCCTCATCATGCAGAATTATCCTGGTGGCATAAGTATTATGTTTATGACCTGTAACCAGTAAGCACTGTTTGTAATTTCTGTAGTGGGTCGTTCTCCTTGCTATAAAGAAAAGGAGAAGAAAATGTTCTTTCGGAAAACATTTTTGCTTGTGGTAGGATTGACAATAACCTTTTAGGTGCCTTTGTTTTGAAAATTATCTTCACACTGTGGGTAGATTTTATGTGTGTATCTAACCCTGAGATTAGTGTTTCTAGAAGCTCTATACATGATGGGAGCTAACTGGAGTGGGCAGCTATTCTTCTATAATATTATCACCCCAAATATGGCTATGCTGAGTTATAAATTATATATCATATCTTGTATATGTCAATGTCAACAAATATGTTTACTGGCCTCTTTCCATTGCATTTTTTGTTGCTTTAACTTATTTCATCCACTTATTACTCGTGGTCATCTACTTTCTTGTCTTTAGTGGATCAACCCTCTGGTTTATCATGGCTTGATCCAATACTCTTATTTGTACTTCCTTTTCCAAAAATGAGGTCAATATTGAGGGTAGCTTGCAGTGGTTTGCAGATGTAATTCTAACTGAAGTCTCTTGCATGCTTAATCCTTTGCAGAGATCGCAGTAGCAGCATGGAGGATCCGGATGGAACATTAGCGAGTGTTGCACAATGCATTGAGCAGTTGCGGCAGAGTTCTTCGTCTGCACAAGAGAAAGAGTTTAACTTGAAGCAGTTGCTGGAACTCATTGATTCACGTGATAATGCTTTTAGTGCTGTCGGATCTCACTCTCAAGCAGTTCCAGTACTTGTATCTCTTCTTCGATCAGGATCACTCGGAGTGAAGATACAGGCTGCTAATGTCTTAGGCTCTCTCTGTAAGGAGAATGAATTGAGGGTAAAAGTCTTACTTGGGGGATGCATTCCTCCATTGCTTGGTCTCCTCAAATCCAGCTCAGCAGAAGGTCAAATCGCTGCAGCAAAGACAATTTATGCTGTTTCTCAAGGCGGGGCAAAGGATCATGTTGGATCCAAAATTTTTTCAACTGAAGGAGTAGTGCCAGTGTTATGGGAGCAGCTTAAAAATGGTCTCAAGACTGGAAATGTGGTTGATAGCTTACTAACAGGAGCATTAAAGAATCTCTCTAGCAGCACCGAGGGATTTTGGGCTGCAACAATACAAGCTGGCGGAGTGGATATACTTGTTAAGTTACTCACATCAGGACAGCCAGGCACTCAAGCTCACGTTTGCTTTCTTCTTGCATGTATGATGATGGAGGATGCATCTGTTTGCACCAGGGTCTTAGCTGCTGAGGCTACAAAACAACTCCTCAAGCTGTTAGGACCTGGTAATGAACCCCCTGTTAGAGCAGAAGCTGCAGGTGCTCTTAAGTCTCTCTCTGCCCAGTGTAAAGAGGCGAGGCGTGAAGTAGCTGGTTCAAATGGTATTCCTGCTTTAATAAATGCTACAATAGCTCCTTCTAAAGAATTCATGCAAGGTGAACATGCCCAAGCCTTGCAGGAGAATGCAATGTGTGCTCTGGCAAACATTTCTGGTGGTTTGTCGAATGTCATCTCAAGTCTTGGCCAAAGCCTTGAATCATGCTCTTCACCTGCTCAGATTGCGGACACATTAGGGGCTTTAGCTTCAGCTCTTATGATATATGACAGCACAGCTGAATCTACTAGATCATCAGATCCTTCGATTGTTGAGCAGACTTTGGTCAACCAGTTCAAGCCAAAATTACCATTTCTTGTACAGGAGCGCACCGTAGAAGCTCTAGCCAGTTTGTATGGGAATGCCTTACTCTCAGTTAAACTTGTAAATTCTGAAGCAAAACGGTTACTTGTTGGTTTGATCACAATGGCAACCAATGAAGTTCAGGATGAGCTTGTAAGAGCTCTTCTCAAACTTTGCAATAATGAAGGTAGTCTATGGCGTGCTCTCCAAGGCCGTGAAGGGATTCAGCTGTTGATATCCCTTCTTGGACTTTCATCAGAACAGCAGCAAGAATGTTCAGTTGCACTGCTTTGCCTCTTATCTAACGAGAATGATGAAAGTAAGTGGGCCATCACTGCTGCCGGTGGCATACCTCCACTTGTTCAAATTTTGGAGTCGGGTTCCGCAAAAGCCAAGGAGGACTCTGCTACCATTCTTAGGAATCTATGCAATCACAGTGAAGATATACGTGCTTGTGTTGAAAGTGCCGATGCTGTTCCTGCATTGCTATGGCTACTGAAAAATGGGAGTTCCAACGGGAAAGAAATCGCTGCGAAGACTTTAAACCACCTAATCCATAAATCTGATACAGCAACTATCAGCCAGCTCACTGCATTATTAACGAGTGATCTACCTGAGTCCAAAGTGTATGTTTTAGATGCTCTTAGAAGTATGTTGTCTGTGGTTCCCTTCAATGATATATTGCGTGAAGGCAGTGCTGCAAATGATGCAGTTGAGACAATGATTAAAATATTGAGCTCTACTAAAGAAGAGACTCAGGCTAAGTCGGCTTCAGCTCTAGCTGGGATTTTTGAAACTCGGAAGGACTTGCGTGAAAGTAGCATTGCTGTGAAAACTCTTTATTCTGTGATGAAGCTACTAAGCATTGAGTCTGAAAGCGTCTTAGCAGAGGCTTCTCATTGCCTTTCTGCAATATTTCTTTCAGTCAAGGAGAACCGGGAAGTAGCTGGTATTGCTCGAGATTCATTGTCTTCCCTTGTTGTGCTTGCTAATTCTTCAGTTCTGGAAGTTGCAGAGCAGGCAACATGTGCTCTGGCAAATCTTATTTTAGATAGTGAAGTTTCAGAGAAAGCTGTAGCTGAGGAAATCATTTTGCCTGCTACCAGGGTTTTGCGTGAAGGCACTGTTTCTGGAAAAACACATGCAGCTGCTGCAATCGCCCGTCTGCTGCATTCACGCCAAATTGATTCCACCATAACTGATTGTGTAAATCGTGCTGGAACTGTTCTTGCATTGGTCTCTTTTCTTGAGTCTGCTAATGGTGGATCTGTTGCCACATCAGAGGTTCTTGATGCACTTGCTATTCTGTCAAGGTCAGCAGGTGCTAGTGGGCATGGGAAACCTGCCTGGGCAGTTTTAGCTGAGTTTCCGAAAAGCATAACTCCAATAGTTTCTGCCATTGCTGATGCAACACTCTTGTTGCAGGATAAAGCCATTGAAATATTGTCACGACTTTGCCGAGATCAACCTGTAGTTTTAGGAGAAAAAGTTATCGATGCCTCTGGGTGTATCTCATCAATTGCTAAAAGAGTGATCAGTTCCACAAACTCAAAAGTCAAAATTGGGGGAGCTGCACTTCTTATATGTGTGGCAAAAGTTAATCACCAGAGAATGGTGGAGGATCTTAATCAATCAAACTCATGTCTTCATCTTATTCAATCACTCGTTGCAATGCTCTCCATCGTTGAGGCTTCAAGAGATGAGGGTATTGATGAAGAAGACGCCATTAGCATCTGCAGGAATACTTCAGAGGAAGCCAGGAATGAGGAATCTGAGACAGGCACAGCAGTTATTTATGGTGCCAACTTAGCAATTTGGCTGCTCTCTGTTATTGCTTGCCATGATGGAAAAAGCAAAACGACGATAATGGAGGCTGGAGCAGTGGAAGTTCTTACTGACAGAATCTCACATTTGTTTTCACAGTATAGTCAGGTACCCCACTTCTTCTTGCATACTAATTATTTAAAAGTGCACTCAGTTGGAAAGAAAAAGATTTGCATGAATGCACTGTTGGCATTATCATGTTAATGCTATGGTGAAATTTATGTACCTGCTTATTGTGACTAAATCATGGTGTGCTCTTATTTTTGTAATGTACTGTTGGCATTATCATGTTAATGCTATGGTGAAACTTATGTATCTGCTTATTGTGACTAAATCATGGTGTGCTCTTATTTTTGTAATGTATGCAGATTGATTATAAAGAAGATAGCAGCATATGGATTTGTGCTTTACTGCTCGCCGTTTTGTTTCAAGATAGGGATATCATACGAGCAAATGCAACCATGAAAGCTATTCCAGCACTTGCAAATTTGTTGAAGTCAGAGGAATTTGCAAACAGATATTTTGCTGCACAAGCAATTTGCAGCCTAGTCTGTAATGGTAGCAGGGGAACTCTTCTATCTGTTGCAAATTCTGGGGCAGCAGGTGGACTTATTGCCTTACTTGGCTGTGCCGATGATGATATACAAGACCTTCTGGAATTGTCAGAGGATTTTGCTTTGGTGAGATATCCAGATCAAGTTGCTCTTGAGAGGTTGTTTAGAGTTGAAGACATTAGGGTTGGTGCTACTTCTCGAAAAGCAATACCTGCCCTTGTTGATCTACTCAAACCAATTCCAGATCGTCCTGGAGCACCTTTTCTGGCACTTGGCCTGCTTACTCAACTTGCTAAAGACTGTCCATCAAATAAGATTGTAATGGTGGAATCTGGGGCTCTGGAAGCACTTACAAAGTATCTTTCACTTGGCCCTCAAGATGCAACCGAGGAAGCTGCTACGGATCTGTTAGGGCTCCTATTCAGTAGTGCTGAAATTAGGAGACATGAATCTGCATTTGGTGCAGTCAGTCAACTTGTGGCTGTTTTACGTTTAGGTGGAAGAGGTGCAAGATATAGTGCTGCTAAAGCATTGGAAAGTCTATTTTCTGCTGACCATATCAGGAATGCAGAAACTGCACGGCAAGCTGTTCAACCTTTGGTGGAGATTCTTAATACTGGTTTGGAGAGAGAACAGCATGCTGCTATTGCTGCGCTGGTCAGGTTACTGAGTGAAAACCCATCAAGGGCCCTTGCAGTTGCAGATGTTGAAATGAATGCAGTCGATGTCCTTTGCAGGATCCTTTCATCTAATTGTTCAATGGAGCTGAAGGGGGATGCTGCTGAGCTCTGTGGTGTTCTTTTTGGAAATACAAGAATTAGGTCCACAGTGGCTGCAGCACGGTGTGTTGAGCCTCTTGTCTCTCTTCTTGTAACTGAGTTCAGTCCTGCTCAGCATTCAGTTGTCCGTGCACTAGATAAACTTGTGGACGATGAGCAACTCGCAGAATTAGTTGCTGCACATGGAGCTGTTATTCCTCTTGTTGGCCTTCTCTATGGTAAAAATTACATGCTTCATGAGGCCATTTCTAGAGTTCTTGTGAAGCTAGGGAAGGATAGACCTGGTTGTAAAATGGAAATGGTGAAAGCTGGTGTAATTGAAAGTGTACTCGATATCCTCCAGGAAGCACCAGATTTCCTCTGTGCTGCATTTTCTGAATTGCTCCGAATATTAACCAATAATGCAGGCATTGCTAAGGGACCATCTGCTGCAAAAGTGGTTGAGCCTCTTTTCTTGTTGCTTACTAGACCAGAATTTGGGCCGGATGGACAGCATAGTGCATTGCAGGTTCTTGTTAATATTCTGGAACATCCGCAGTGTCGGGCTGATTATTCACTGACCTCTCACCAAGCTATTGAGCCTCTTATCCCCTTACTTGATTCTCCAGCTCCAGCAGTGCAGCAGTTGGCTGCTGAGCTTTTGTCACATCTACTGTTGGAAGAACATCTTCAGAAGGATCCAGTGACACAGCAAGTAATTGGTCCTCTCATTCGGGTTCTTGGTTCTGGCATACACATTTTGCAGCAGAGAGCGGTAAAGGCTCTTGTAAGTATTGCACTAACATGGCCGAATGAAATTGCAAAAGAGGGAGGTGTCAATGAGCTGTCCAAAATAATATTGCAAGCTGATCCATCACTTCCTCACGCCTTGTGGGAATCTGCTGCTGCTGTTTTATCCAGTATTCTGCAATTTAGTTCTGAATTTTATTTGGAAGTGCCTGTCGCGGTGTTGGTAAGGCTGCTCCGTTCTGGCTCAGAGGGCACAGTTGTCGGTTCATTGAATGCTCTTCTAGTGTTGGAAAGTGATGATGGAACCAGTGCCGAAGCAATGGCTGAAAGTGGTGCCATAGAAGCTTTGCTAGAACTTCTCCGATCTCATCAGTGCGAGGAAACAGCTGCAAGGCTGCTGGAAGTATTACTTAACAATGTGAAGATCAGAGAATCAAAAGCTACAAAATCTGCAATTTTACCACTATCACAATACCTCTTGGATCCACAAACTCAAGCTCAGCAAGCAAGGTTATTGGCTACCTTGGCTCTCGGTGATCTATTTCAAAACGAGAGCCTTGCTCGAAGTGCGGATGCAGTTTCAGCTTGTCGTGCACTAGTCAACGTTCTTGAAGAGCAACCTACAGAAGAAATGAAAGTGGTGGCTATATGTGCTTTGCAAAACCTTGTAATGTACAGCCGATCCAATAAGAGAGCAGTGGCAGAGGCTGGAGGTGTTCAGGTTGTATTGGATTTGATTGGTTCAAGTGATCCAGATACATCTGTTCAGGCTGCAATGTTCGTAAAGCTTCTCTTTTCGAATCATACCATTCAGGAATATGCTTCCAGTGAAACAGTCAGAGCTATAACCGGTAAGATCTCTAACTCTAGAGCCTACAGATACTGACACTAGATTTCTCAAAAATCTATTTTACCAGCCTACTGTTGGTTCATTGTCATTTCAGGACGTGTCATAGTCTTCACTGTCATGAGGTTTTAGAAACTCCTCTTTTGAAATTATTTTTATACTTATTTTTATCGTTCAATGCAGCTGCTATTGAAAAGGAATTATGGGCAACCGGAACTGTGAATGAGGAGTATCTAAAAGCTCTGAACTCTTTATTCAGCAACTTTCCACGTCTGAGAGCCACTGAACCGGCGACATTGAGTATACCCCATTTGGTTACTGCACTCAAGACTGGTTCAGAGGCAACTCAAGAAGCTGCCTTGGATGCACTTTTTCTTCTCAGACAAGCTTGGTCAGCATGCCCAGCTGAAGTTTCAAAAGCTCAATCAGTTGCCGCTGCCGATGCAATCCCCTTGCTTCAATACTTAATCCAGTCTGGTCCACCTAGATTCCAGGAGAAAGCCGAATTTCTGCTTCAGTGTTTGCCAGGAACATTAGTCGTTATCATCAAGCGTGGCAACAATATGAAGCAGTCAGTCGGAAACCCCAGCGTATTCTGCAAGCTTACCCTTGGCAACACTCCACCTAGGCAAACCAAAGTAAGTTATTATATGCTTCCATTTACCTTTCTGTAATGCTCAAAATATCCAAAAATACACTTTCAAACTACCGCCCCAGTTGCATACTGAACCAAATGAACAAAACTTTATGCCGATCAAGTGGTTGTCGCGTTAAAAATCATTTGAACATACTTTACATCTTATCACTTCTTTCGTTTTTGGGTCCTAATCTTTATGATCTTGCTATTTCATGAACTTGTCAGATTGTGTCAACTGGTCCTAATCCTGAGTGGGATGAGAACTTTGCATGGTCCTTTGAGAGTCCTCCGAAAGGCCAGAAACTTCACATCTCTTGCAAGAACAAGAGTAAAATGGGAAAGGTATTTGAACCCGAAAAACTAAAACTAAAAATTCAGGTCTCCACATTCTTATTGATATCTTACTAAACTCAACCTTCTTTTGATTTTGACAACAGAGTTCTTTTGGTAAAGTAACCATCCAAATCGACCGAGTCGTGATGCTCGGAGCCGTTGCCGGCGAATACACACTATTGCCAGAAAGCAAGAGTGGCCCATCCCGGAATCTGGAAATAGAATTCCAATGGTCCAATAAGTAATAACCCGATACAGAAGTAATTATCGTCGCTGCAAATTTAATCTTGTAGGTGAAAAATATGGTCAAGTAGAGAATTCTTTTAAATTTTTTGTTGTTCGTTGGATCCAACATTTCGGTTATTTATTAGTGTATATAGCATTGCAGAAATTTTAATTTTTGTTAGTAGTCTTGAAAATAGGCATTTGTATTGTATTCTTTTGAAACTTGATGTTCTTACATTTGATGAACAAGAAGAATATTTGAGGTTTCTTTGTAATATCTGTACTGAATTTTGTGTGCTGGTCAATGTGAAAGCAAAAATAAGGATGTCGCTTCTGGTTTTGTTATGTTTTGTTTTTGTTTTTGTTTTTGTGGTAGTAAATTGCAATTTTGGAAAGATTGTGGACTAATTGATTAAGAAGTTGCAATGTTTTGTTTCTTGTGTTATTTAGAGTACATTTAGAAGTATTTTCAAGTAGTGAAATTTTTTTTTTTAAATTTCTTATTTTGTAGTTTCTGTTTAAATGGTTGAGAATATTTGAAACATTTTTTTTTATTGATAATCCAAAAATCCTTGAACATGCATCATGAAAGTTCGGAATTTTAGTCTCATCGAACCTTATAATCTTTAAAAAACGAGAAACAGTGGTCCAAATCTTGTGAAAATAAACTACGGATATTGGGTATAAAAGATACTTAAAAAAAAATCTAAAATGATTGTCTTAAAATATTTATTTTCAAGTAAAATATTTTAATAAGCCATTTAGTTTTTTACAACTATTAAAATATTTTTTTATATATAACTAAAATATTGTATCGATGATGTTTAAATTCAATTTTAATTATGGTAAAAAACCCTTTTAATTTTTAAAGATGAAAATTCTCATTTATTATTATTTTTTTTTGAGATTTTATAGCAAAAAAAATTCTAATAAATTTAGGTAAATTTAAATGAATTTTTGTCTATTTTCCAAATTTGGTAAAAGATATTTTCAAGTAAAAGCACTTTTTGAAAAGCACTTTCAGCCCTTTTGTGTTTCGGCCTTTTCTATAGCACAGTATCTTTTGGTCCATTATTGCAACTCCTTTTTAGAAGATTATTTGGTTTGTCTTGAGGACGGGCCCACTCCTGGCCCAGTGGGCTGTCTCGGGCCACTAAAAGGGCGGCTCTTGTTTGACATTTCGCCACATCACATGGGTGCTTTAACTTTTTCGTAGGACCAAAACCCACAATCCCCAATTTACCCTCCGTCTTCTTATTAGATTTTCTCTTTATCTGAACTTTTATTAGCTACGAAAATTGATTAATTATTAATAATTTATTATAAAGAAAATAATCTTGAATATAGAAAAATGAAAATAAATACATGTCACAAAATTTATAAAAGTCCGAGAGAGAATTTCGATTCTTGTTTTATTGTTCCGATTTACCATTAATAAAATTATTGATAACGTAATGTCTTGATCAATTAATTTTGAAATATCTAAATATCAAATACATAATATTGTTTATAAATATTTTATTAAATCATTGTGTCACATATTATATAATATATAGTTTTCAAAAGTGTAAAAAGCAAGAGTTTGAGTAAAAATCAAGAAATGTTAATAGAATTAATGATGTTAAATGATAATAATTGACTTTCATAATACAATGTTGGATTAGGGATGCATTTCTTATGTTTTTTTTATTTTTTTTTATTTTTTTTTTTATAGTGTGCTAAGAGATATTATTATAGAAAAAAATTGATTAATTTAATTTACCTATAGGATTATATAATCTTATACGAATTAGTGATATATTATCGGTTTCGTTTTTACAAGAAAATTAAAACACGTTGTTTTTAGTGACAATACACGCCAATCACTTTCACATTTTGGTGAGTGATATGTCGTTTACTTCCTTTCTATAAGAGGAAAATAAAAAAACTCATCACCTTTGGTGACGACACGGTTGTTTCCATAAAAAGTAATACTATATTTACATCACATTCTTACACCATTCTCTTATATCACGCTTACAATCAATTAAAAAAATAATTTTTTTAAAAAATAATATTTTAATTGAATGTGAGTGTGATGTAAGAGAATGATGTAGGGAAGTGATGTAAAGATAATATTATTAGTACTTATATTTATATACATGATATGTCATTAGTAAATACTAGAGACCCTTTATTGTAAATTGACAAAACTTCGTAATGGGGCCCCACTTTCAGACAAGACGTCCATCGCCAATCGAAGCACTTTGTTTTCTTTGATACGTAAAGTAACCGGGACCACTACGTGGCAAATTTTCAACCAACTTCATAATTAATTTTTCAGATAATTTCACTTCTATCTCTAACTTTTGAAATATAACAAAAGAGTTCTCCATCAGAAAAGCTCCTAATTTTTTTAATTACTTTATTAGTTCAAATATGACATTGCCCCTCGAAAGCTAGCCTAGATGAGAGGATCTCATCATCTCAAGGGTATATCTGTAAGTTTACCCTTATTACTTACTAGATTATTAGTTTTGTTTTTCCCACCTCTAATTTTTTAAGCACTTTTTTGAATTTAAAGTAAAGTTGAGGGACCTTAATAGCATTATCCCTTAAATTGAAATCAAATAAATACTAAACAATTAATTTTTTTTCACCTTCACATCACTTCTCTCTTCTTTCACTCTCACTTGTACCTCTAAAACGACACCGCCTCGCCGCGTTTCAGCCATGAAGAGCGGATCTCTGCTGATATACTACGTGATAGTGGCTTCTTTGGTCGGTAGCGGAGTCGCGAAAACGACGACGTATTCTTCTCGACTGATTCACAGATTCTCGGAGGAAGTTAAGGCTAGAAATGGAAATGTGACGACGTGGCCGGTGAAGAGGAGCTTTGAGTACTACCGGTTGCTCCTCAGTAGTGATTTCCAGAAGCAGAAGATGAAGCTCGTTCCGAAGTTTCAGCTTCTCTTTCCTTCTCAAGGCAGCAAAACGATGTCGCTTGGAAATGACTTCGGCTGGTATACTCTTTTCTTTTTCGTTCTAAGTTTTGTAAATTCTGTATGTGTTGCCGGTAAGGATACCGAAAGTTCATTTTTTCTTAACCAGTAACGTTTATCGTGCTTACGGACCAAGGGCAATGTACTTTGTGTTTTTTTATTCTGTGCTGAAGAATAACTGTATTACCGGTAACGTGCTGAATCTTTTTAATTAATTTATGAAGAGAATCAGTGACGTTATTGAATTCCTGGTATCGTTATTAGACCCGGTAAGATTGCATTTTAATTATTTTTTAATAGTTTGTCCCTGAAAATAACTGTTACCGGTAATGTTACTGGCATTCAACCGGATTACTGTGATGTATATTTTTGTAGGGTTAAACTGTGGGACTGAGGTAATGTTACTTTGTTATGACTCTTGAATTGCCGCCTTAGAATTGATGGTGGCAATCTGGAGATCACAACGGGGTAACGGTATTGTCGGTAATGCTATGATGCTGGTCCAGTAGTGTTATTGAGAGTCTCTTGAAGTCGAAATCCTGTACTGTTATTCCTAATATGGGTTACTGATACGGTACTGGGTTACTGGGCCAGCAAGAGAGCCATTCTCACTGATATGAAAGGGTTTTTTTAGGGGCTTAACTACCATACCTGGCTTTGGATCATGGTCAACCCTTGGACTATGATACAACGGCTGGTATAGCGTTACCCCTAGCAAGTTAGCTATGTCCTTTGTTAATTTACAGTGGTTGTAGCCGTTCCTGTAACATTACCAGATACTCATAACATTTAGCAATTAACATTTCACATGTATTCATTGCATGATGTAAATGTGATGATTAATTGATGTTCATAGCTTGTTTTGGTTTTGATAATGTTATTGATATGTTGCCCTTACCAGATGCATTTGTAGTAGGACTGTGTAGACTGTTGATTGATGATGGGGTGAACTGTTGTAGGTTACATTATGCTTGGATTGATATAGGGACACCGAATGTTTCGTTTCTAGTTGCATTGGATGCTGGGAGTGATCTACTTTGGGTTCCCTGTGATTGCGTACAATGCGCTCCGTTGTCTGCAAGTTACTATAATAGCCTGGTAGGCCAACCTCAGCCTCCTTTCTTTGCTTGTGTTGTTTGTTTTTGCTTCTTTAATAATTGTTTTGTTAGAAAGATGTTTGCTTTTCTGCCTATCAGTTGTTAATGGTTCTCCTTTTGGGAACATTCGGCCCCTCCTTTTGAAATCAAATGGGAAATTGGAATTTTATAATGTAAAAGTCATATATTCCTTTTATTTTTGGGATAAAAAATGGGTAAGAAAAATTTATAGGAAGGAAAAGAGTTTGTGTGTGTCCGTTAGTAGTTATTGAGTTTTTGAAATGGAACTCAATTATTGAAATGATAATGAATGAGCCATGTGGAAGATAAAATGAAATTGATTAATTACTGTGGTTTAAGCTTTCTGTGAGAGCTAATTCCTTTGGATTTTAGAAACCATGATGAGGGGAGTTGATTTGTCAGAAAACAAGGATGCCTGTAAAACCAGGATAAAAAGAAGTCCTTTTTTCCTGTATTGTCTATTCATGGTACTCTTTACACTGAGCCAGTTCAACTAAATTGGAGCATAGAAGTATAAAGATCTAGTCATCAGCTACAACTGATGATGTGAAATGTAATAATTATTGGGGACATCTACTAACTTGTTCTTAAGGGTAGTAGATTAGGAACATTACATTAGCTTTCCAGTGAAAATGTGAAACGGCCTTCATTTGGTGATCATTCTTAACATAAGTCAAGCTTCAATGCAACAATTATAAGCTTCTTGAGCGAACGCATAAACAACTATTCCTTGGGTGCCTTAGGCTTCTAAGTTGTGCCACTTGAGCTTCAATTTTTTGTCGTGCCTTTTGGTGATTTAAGTTTCAATGGCATTGAAGTTCAGTCCTTAAGAAGTGACACAAAAAGTGTTGTAAGCTTGTGGTTTCTTTCTCAATTTTGAATATGTGCTTGGTGCTGAGATATTAACAATTTCATAATTTGTTTCATGATAAAAATTAGCTAGTCAAAATTACCTTTTTTAACGGAGGGACCACACTGGAGGTTGGGGACAGAGGAACAAATGAGCCTTTCAGATGCATCTAGTGACCTTATTGTGTGAATGGAGAATGTCAGATGCTTTCAATTAACATATTTAGCACTTATTTTCGATGATTGATTGGTAGGTGCTCCTTCCTGTTTGGGGGCATCTATTATGCAGGATAGAGATCTAAGTGAGTACAGTCCATCTGGTTCAACCACAAGCAAGAACCTATCCTGCAGCCACCAGTTATGTGACCTGGGACCAAACTGCAAAAATCCTCAGCAGCCATGCCCTTACACTATCAACTACTACACAGAAAATACATCAAGTTCTGGATTGCTTGTTGAGGACTTGTTACATCTTGCATCTGGCAGTGACAATTTATTAAACAAATCTGTGCAGGCTTCTGTCATAATAGGGTGTGCATTACTGATTGTTCCCTGGAAAACTAAAAATATTTATTTGTTGCACGAACTAGTATCTATAGTATTTTCTGACTAAAATTTCATTGTTGCCTGTTCTCTAAGTACAGTTGTGGTATGAAGCAGAGTGGTGGTTACTTGGATGGGGTTGCCCCTGATGGTCTGATGGGGTTGGGACTTGGGGAAGTTTCAGTTCCAAGTCTGCTTGCAAAAGCGGGATTGATTCGAAACTCCTTTTCAATGTGCTTTGATGAGGATGATTCTGGAAGAATCTTTTTTGGGGATCAAGGACCAGCAACCCAACAATCTACCGCATTCCTGTCTACAAACGGAAAATAGTATGTATCATCTATGCAGTTTGATAAGATTACTGTTTTCTGTCTCGGTTAATGTTCCCTTCTTCAAGAGTTTTGTAACTTATAGATGTTAAAATCTGAATCAGCATTACTTACATCATTGGAGTCGAGGACTGCTGTATTGAAAGTTCTTGTCTTAAGCAGACAAGCTTCACAGCTATTATTGATAGTGGGTCATCATTTACATTTCTTCCGAATGAAGGTTTTGAAAGAGTTGCCAAAGAGGTACCCCCCTTGCCATTTAACTTCATAAAACATAATGGTTTTATTGTTTATCTGTCTAATGTAAATGTCATTTTTGATAGTTTGACAGACAAATAAATGCTACAATCTCTAGCTTTGAAGGTTATCCTTGGAAATATTGCTACAAGTCCAGGTAGTTGGCATGAACTTACAAATTTTAACTGATTCTCCCCGGTTTTGTGCTAATACGCACATTCGTTTCCTTCTGTGAAACAGTTCAGAGGAGCCACCCAAGGTTCCTTTGGTTAAGCTCAGATTTCGACAGAACAACAGCTTTGTGGTTCATAATCCTGTTTTCATGATCTATGGCATTCAGGTGGGTAGTCTCTAACATTTATAGAATTTTCGGAGTACTGGTTTTGAAATTAGTTTAATTTGACATTTTCATTGTGCCCAGAGTTAACCTTATTACTGGTTTATATGAAAACTAAACATGGTGGAATCTTTTGTTGCAGGGAGCTATTGGATTTTGTTTAGCCATTCAGCCAACAGATGGAGATATTGGGACAATTGGACGTAAGTATCAATCCTGCTGTTCATTTCTACTCTTGTACTCTTGATGTAACTCATCCTGGAAGCAAATCTCTGCAGAGAACTTCATGACAGGTTACCGAGTAGTGTTTGATCGCGAAAATTTGAAGTTTGGTTGGTCACATTCTGATTGTGAGTGGCTTGTAAAATGTTTTACTCTCTTTGGTGATCAACGATTTTAGTTCTCCATCTTATTAATGTTCATGTTCAGGTCAAGATCTCGGCGATAGTAAGAAATTGCCCCTGACTCCAAATGGTGCACCATCTAATCCTTTGCCTACAAATGAACAGCAAACTACACCAGGTGGGCGTGCAGTTGCTCCGGCTCTGGCGGGAAGATCACCACCCTTGAAACCGTCAATCGCCCCACCTGAACTCATTTCATCCCGGTATTGTTTGTTAAACTTGCTGCCATCCCTGCTTTTGTTGCGTCTACTTGTTTCAACTTCCTAATGCAAGTTTCAAACACCTTTACTATATGAATTTCATTACCCATTTAGTCTTTTCATGTACATCTAGGCGTTCTTGTTCCTTTTATTTTTCACTTCATATATATAAACACGAAACAGTGCCGTCCAATGCCGTTGGTTTTTTGCTCTTTCTAGGCCATTGAATTGCTTCGATCGAGCATGTAGGATATGAACCAGAATTCCGTTATATATATCTATATATATATATAGTTTACTTTGCCTTACTCTTTCATGTATGACAATTTATGTTGTTGTAATCTATTTCATCCATGCACCTATTGTTCGTTGATTGCTATCCCTTGTTTTTGCAAAGTTTCAATTCACCCTAGAAATCTATATAATAACCATTTCACCTAAAAGCTTAAACTAAAATCGTCGAACACTAGAAATAAGACTCAGTATAAACATATTAGATAGACAAACAAGGTTAGACACTATTATTAAGCATTCTACATTTCTAAACGTCCATGTATATATTTTCACAATACATATAGACGAAAACGTGTTAAAAAAGTATTTTACATGCGCACCAAAGATTAGCAAGTAGCAACCGGCCTTTATCTTTGATTTTGCATTTTGTGAAGCTAACAACTAGTCCGCAAACATTCTTCAAAAGGCCTGCACTTAAACTTACCATTGAATTCTGAAAACATAATAATTTTGATAAATATAAGTACATATGGATCTAGAATAGAAAACAAATACCGTACTGATAGTACCTTCGATACTTTCTTGTTCATGTACTTTAATTTATTTGATTTTATGTACTGTTGATTTTTGTCACTGCACGTGTTCATGTTTGCTCCTGTTCATTTTTTACCTACTTCTGCTCTGGCATGCAAAATCTATCGAAACCTTTATTAAAATTATAGTGGGGATTTAGGAAGGTTTTGGATTTGCATGAGATGGAGACCCACCACATTGAAAAGCATAATTATTGGGTTATTAAAAAAAAAAAAAAAAAAAAAGGAGACTTGATCGACTTTTGAGTTTGTATAATAATCGATTATATATATATATGTAGAAGTACAAAACTTTCCATCACTTTCTTTTCCATTAATTTTCTAAACACTCTTTTTCTGCTTTTGAATTAACAAATATGGACCCTAGAGAAGCTGAAACCAGTTCTTATATTTAATTAAAACAAAAACCACTTTCTGGCCTCCTCTGCCTCTTGGCTTTTGTCCAAAAGAGATCAAAGCACTTGGTGACAAGAAGCTTCTCCCAAGTAATGTACTTTAAATCTAGGTTCAAGATGTTGCCATTCCCAGATGGTATATGTAATTGTAGTTACATGCAAAAATATCCGAAACCCCGAAAATCCTAAATCTCGATAAAATAATTCGGTTCAGGTTATAGCTCAACGTATATAAAAATTCTTAAATGTGAACGTTTTGATGTTTTTAATGTGT
>WYDK02118170.1:4143385-4155144 GCA_009867345.2 Toxicodendron radicans
ATAGATGAGATAATAAAAATGATTAAACTCAAAAGTTCAACACAGTAAATGAGCAAAGTTTGTAGATTACGTATCTTAATATGTCACAAAACACACCACAACTCATAAATTAAAGTCCACCAAAAGCACACAAATGGTTGATTTTCTGACTTCCTCTCTCTGATGAGTTACTTAAGAAAATCTTGAAGAGAAAGTAGAGTCACAATCTCCCACTTATTTTACATAAAATATTTTATCTTAAGGTTTATTTTTTTTTATTTTTGATCCGCAAGCATGGCTTCTCCAGCAGTCAGGAAAACCCTTTCTCCAATTCTGCCAACAAAGTTGACTAGCCTTAGCTTGTGAATCACTTGCCATCTTGGATTGGCTATGGCCAACTGAGAAAGAGAGAGAGAAAGAGAATGTTCAAAGTTGAAACTTATAAAATAATACTATCACTAGCTTTAGTTTTACCTTTATTCCCTTTGAGTCAAGATGCTTCTGCAGTTCCTCTAAGGAAGCAATTCCTGATGTGTCTATCTCCATTAAATCTATATATAAAACAGAAATAACTTCTTCAACAAATTAGGAATAAATTCTTCTCGCTTTTTTAGTTTATTCCTACTCCTAGAAATGGAAGATCAGGACGTCCACATGAGAAAATAACTCTCTCTATATATATCTCAGTTACAATATAATATTTTTGACAAATTATATGAAATTTTCTAAATAAATATATACAAAGTTATTATAATTAACTTACTGGACATGTCAAGAAGTACAAGCTGAATAGTCCTTCCATCCTTTTCCTTGGTGTCCTCATCTTCTTTGTTACTTATTCTTTTCATGATCCTTGAAGAAATGAGATAAAATCATGATGATGCCCTCTTGCATAAATCAATTAATCAACATCAATTTAGTTTAAGTATATTTTATCAATGGTTAATTAGTGTTAATTAAGTACCTTTCTCTAACGAAATTCGAATTTGCAAAGCAAAGCAAAGAAGATTTAACACGAACTATCAGGAGTCCTGGAGGCTTAACTGCCATGGGATATTGATTCACATCACAAAACACATCGGTTCCTGGAAGCCTCCCCAGGATGTCTATGCCTGGTTGAATTGAGATCAGAATAATCTTCACAAATGATAGTGTTACCTGCATACACGAAAATTCTCAAATATTGACCTAAAATCCGGACTTAAAATTAGGACATCCTCAAGAGATAGATGTATAGAGTTAGAAGTTACCGCGACAAGAAGACCGATCTCTGCAGATCCAAACACAACTCCAAGGAAGGCGCCGGTGCAGGCAAGGAAGTCTAGTTTATCAACCTTCCAAATCCTGTAAGCTTCACTGAAGTCGATGAGTCCAGGAAGAGCTGAAAGAATAATTGAAGCAAGGATTGCTACTGGTGTGTAATACAAGAGCTTTGTGAAAAATTCCAGGGAAATGAAAACGGTGATCGCCATCACAATATTTGACACAGCTGTTTCACAACCGGCACTGAAATTTACAGCACTCCGCGAGAATGAACCTGCATATAATGTTCTTAGTTAGTTCTTCGATCATAGAATAATTTATGTATATTTATTAATTTAAGCTTTTAGGTCAAATAGTTACTTATCGTGATGTCAGAGAGTTTGTTTAGACTTACCAGTTGCAACATAGCAAGAGGTGAAAGATCCCACAATGTTCATGAACCCCATGGCAACCATTTCTTTGTTTCCATCAAGATGGTAGCCCTTGGAGGATGCAAAAGATCGGCCGACGGCGACTGCTTCCTGTAATTGTACATAAAAACACAGTTGAAATTAAGGAAGATGAAAGAGAGGCTTGTATGATTAGTCTTGGAAACTTACTGCGAGAGCAACAATGGCAACTATTAGTCCAATTTTAGCAACTTCTCCAACATGTGGACTGTTGAATTGCAACTGATGAACTGAGCTTGGATTTAAGCCTCCTTCGATGTGCTTCACTATTTTTACTCCATGTTTATCTGCTCTTGTTATAATCACAATAACAGTTGATAAAACAACTGAGATTAAAGGAGCAATGGCTGGCAACCAAAAGAGCTTCCTGTTCCTTTTACCCTGATTGTATTATAAATTGAACTAGAAATGGTTAAAACAAAATTACAGATAATTAGCAATAAAGTTAGTTCTAATTGATTTACTAATGGAGGTTACCAGGAATCTAGTAGTCAGGATGAAAATCAAGAATGAACAACCAAGAATAACATCATGAGGATTACACTGTGATGATCAAAGAAGAAAAGGAATTGATAAATAAAAATATCAAATTTGATTCAATGTGGAAATTAATTTGATGAAATTGGCTTGCTGTATCTTACATGATGATGATAAAGTGATTTCCAGACAGCTTCCATGACAGAAATAACATCAGTTTTGTTTGTGAAGTGAGAGATTCCAAGTAGTCCTTTGAGTTGCTGAAGGCCAATGACTATGGCTGCACCAGCCATGAACCCAACTATGGCAGCATGTGATAGAAAATCCACAAGAAAGCCTGACCTGTGGTGTAGAAGCAAGGATTGATTATACATCAATGGTGGTGAATTTGGGAAAAAAAAAAAAAAAACTAAAAGAAGCTCACCTGAAAAGTCCAAAGGCTGCCTGGAACATGCCGGCGAAGAAGGTTGCAGTGAGCACAAGGTTTGTGTATGCAATTGGATTAGCCACAGGATCTTCTAGTTTCTGTACCATTGAGGATAAAAGCAGTGAAATTACAGCTACTGGTCCAATTGCTATCTCTCTTGAAGTCCCCATTACAGCATAAATGAGAGGTGGCACAACACTTGTATCTGAGAAAAATAAACAAAATCATCCACTCCACTTGTACTCAGAGCTTCTACAGAAAAAAAAAAAAAAAAAAAGGAAAAAAAAACTCCAGGGTACTTACAGAGGCCATATTGAGGAGCAAGTTTTGCCAAAGTTGCATATCCTATACTCTGAATGAACATAACAGTGTTTATTAGTCATGATAGTTCTTAATTTAATGCTAATCATCTTGTAGTTTCAAGTTAATTTTTCTGTTTACCTGAGGAATGCAGAGACTGGCAAGAGTGAGACCTGCCAATAAATCGTTCTTAAATTTTTTTGCCTTGTAGTCCTGACACCAGGAGACAATAGGAAACACTTCCTGCAACACCGAGACGACACGCTTTGGCCTCGACTGCCTGTTGAGAGATTGCAGTTTGTTTCCAAGAGGAGAAACAGTTTCCTTGAAAGCTCTGAGTAAACCTGGTGGTTCAGGAGGATTGAGCAGCCACTGTGTCCTATCGGCGAGGCCTTGTTTTTCAAGGTCGAGCATTTCCTGCTCACTGGAGCTTTCAACTGCAGAAGCAGCCATGAGATCTTGAAGTGTTTGGGAGAACTTGGAGAGCTCTTGCTCTCTCAAGGGAATTTCTGGACCAGGGCTACAGCTGTTAGCAGAATTGTTCATGTCAAAATGCTTAATGCCAGGTTTTGGCATGAACCATTCCAGAGCCTTTTTGTACAAATTCCTGGAAAAGAAACTTCAACGGCTCAAGAATTTTTTACAATAAAATAATCACAACTCAAAAAGAAACGACTCACAAAAGAGTCGGGATGTGGAGAATCGTTCTCCAAGTTTGATTATTGTGTACTTGAATTCAAACTGTCAGTGAAGCAACTTATATATAGTTTTTATTCAAGGAAGTTTCCAAGCCACTAAGCTTGAAGAATCATACTTTAACTCTATGGATCTCATGGAGTCAAGAGAAATAACATCACCCCACTATCAAGATTTAATAACTCAAGCACTTTTTGCCATTGTTGGATTCACAGTACTTCATTTGTGAGCAAAATGTATCGATTATTTTACACAAAAAGTGTCACATTCCACATGGTTAATTAATGAATTTGGGATTCAATTTACAAGATTTGGATCCTTGTAACTAGTTAGATATGTTCTAGGTAAAAGACACTTCTGTGAATTCCAAATTGTTACATTATATATGTAGTGTTATCCCACATTGGTTATGTACGTATATTGTATGTATTATTAGCCTATATGTAGGCCTTTTTTGTACATTATAATTGATTAATATATATATACTATACAACCTTTTTCTCAACATGATATCAGAGCACAGGTTTTGAATCACCTTAAATTTTTTATTTCCGCATCTTATTTTCTTTTCGGCGCCACTAGTGTTCTCTGACGAATATCTCGCTTTGTCATTTTCGGTTCTCTCTCTTCCTCTTATAGTTTTCAACGGCTCAATATACCGCTCAAAACCTCGGAAGACGACTGTTTCAAAGCCGCTGCACACAACCTCATCAGAGTTTTCACGCTCCCTCACTCGTCGCTCGAAGTCCCAGCCGTTCCACCACTGTCGCCTCGCCACAGGTCGCCACGGTGGTCCATTCAATTTGATCTGGCCACCGTACGTTAGATCAAGCTTTGACGATTCCAAAACAAGAGCCAGATCCTCCATCCCTCACCGCACGCGCCACTCCAAGATTCGCGCATCAGATTTACGAGCTCTTCAGCCACCAGCCTTTCAGTGCATACTCCTCATGCGCATGGTCTTCCAAAAGCCACGTCATCATTGACTTTTGACCGTTGACCTTTGCTAGAGTTGGCCGTTGACTTCTGCCAGAGTTGATTGTTGTCTTCCAGAGTTTTCAAGGTGCTTTCTCCTATATTTTTTTGTCCCGATTTCATATTTGTGGTATGTTTTAACATTTGAGCCTTCTAGATGGCACAAAACGAGATTCTTCATCATGTTCAGATTGTATTGGATGTCACAAACTATATGGTGTGGTCTCAATCTATGCGTAGCTTTCTTAAAGGCTGCAAGCTTTGGCTTTATGTGACTGGGGAGGTAAAAAATCCAGTTAAAGGGGCCTCTGAATCAGATGAGGCTTTCACCACTCGTCTTATTGATTGAGATAGCAAGCATCATCAGATTCTTACATGGCTTCGTAACACTACTATCTCATCTATTTCTGCGCTCTTTGGCAGCTTTGATGAAGCAAAGGGTGCTTGGGATATGCTTGCTTCTCGTTATTCTCCTGTGGATGGTGCTCACAAGTATCAGCTTCTGTTTGAGCTTTTCCATCTGAGGCAAGAACCTGGTCAGAGTATAAATGATTTTCTTGCTCGCATGCAATTCTTGTGGAACCAAATTGATGTTTCTAATCCTATTTGGAAGGATCCCACTGATGTTGAGATGTATGTTATACGAGAGATCAACATCACCTTAACCAATTTTTGATGGCCTTGCATGATGATTTTGAGCCTGTTCGTGTGCAACTTTTACATCGTTCTCCTCTTCCCACTTTGGACACTGCCATATTAGAACTTGTCCAAGCCGTGACTAGATCGAAGGCTATGCGCTCTCAGCCTAATCATACAGTATTGACTACACCATCCTCTGGTTCTTCGTCATTCTAGCGAGAGGATTATGACAAGTCAGATACTCCTTGACTTCCTCCTAAGTCTCAAGATAACAATTTCTGTCGTTATTGTCGACGTCGAGGGCACACTATTGACAAGTGTTGGCGTAAGGGAAGATCTAATGCACCAACAACAACAATTGCTCATACTGCTGTTGGTTCATCTCCAACTGCTCCCTCTTCAATTGTTTTCTCTGGCCAGCATCAGGATCCAATGTCATCTTATCTGCAGCTGACTTCGAGGCAATAGTCAACCGGGTCATCCTATCTCGTTTTGGTAATACATATTCTTCTGTTCTCTCGGTCTTGCCAGATACCTCTTCTTCTTGGCTATTTAACTATGCTTGTTGCAATCACATGACACCTCACCCTACTTCCTTTACCACATCTGCACCTTCACCTCATTCCTCATTGATTCACACAGCTGACTCCACTATGAATGTTAAAAATATAGGCACTATCAGTACACATTCCCTTTCTCTGCTTGAAGTTTTTCACGTGCCTGAATTGTCTTTTAATCTCATCTCTGTTAGCCAATTGTGTGAACTTGGATATAGACTTGTTTTTTACTTTTCTGGAGTGTATGTGTAGGATCCTCGTACGGGTCAGACCCTTGGGACTGGGCATAGAATTTGGTGCATGTTTGAACTCTCATCCTTACACCTCCCTACCACAAGCATCTCTGTTGCTATCTCTTCGTCATCACCATCTCTTGCACTTTAACATTCACGTCTTGGTCATGTATCTACATCTCGCGTTCAACTTTTAGTGTCAAAGGCTTTACTAGGTTAAGTGTCCAATAGTCCTTTTGATTGTACTTCATGTCAATTTGGGAAACAACTGGCTTTGCCTTTTAATAATAATGAGTCTCATGCTACTGCTTCTTTTGACTTTTGATGTTTAGGGACCTTCTCCTGTTGTTAGTATGAATGGTTCACGTTATTTTGTTATCTTTGTTGATAATTTCTCTCCTTACACTTGGGTGTTTTTAATGAAATATCGCTCTAAATTATTGGATATTTATCGCACTTTTGCAAAAAATGGTTGAAACCCAATTTTCAAAACCCATCAAAGCTTTTCGTTCTAATAATGCTTTAGAATATACTCAACATGATTTTCAAGCCATCCTTAAGCATTATGGCATTGTTTCTCATTTGTCATGTCCAGGGACCTCATAACAAAATGGTCGAGCTGAACGCAAACTTAGGCACAATTTAGACATTGTTCGTGCTCTGCTTCTTTCCACATCTCTTTCTACCCCATTTTGGGGGTGAAACTACTCTTATGGTTGTCTATATAATCAATAGGTTGCCTACCCCTATCCTTGATAATTACACTCCTCACGAGAGGTTATTTGGCTATGTCCCCTTATATCATCATCTTCGTGTTTTTGGTTTTACATGTTTTGTTTTACTCCGACTTCATTAGCGCACCAAACTCTAGCCTCACTCTCGGTTGTGTTGTTTTCTTGGGTATGGAGTGGAACAAAAAGGCTACCGATGTTATGATCATATCTCTCATCATCTTTACATCTCTCGTCATGTAAGTTTTTTAGGAGCATAGACTATTCCACGAAGTCGGAAAATTCAACATGTCATTCTTCCCTCCCCTTACTACACTCATTTAGATTCATTTCTCTTCAACTAACACCAGCAATGTCTTGCCAGAGTCTACCTCACTCGAATAGCAGTCATATGATGCTTTTGATGCCGCTCCGCCTACGTCCCCAAGTTCTGTTCCATCTGAGTATCCGATCTACACTCCACCACCTGACCTTCGTCGATCCACCCGAGTAAGATCCCTCCCATCACATTTACAGGATTTTCATTGCTTTCATACCTTAGCTACCTTGCATGAGCCTCACTCATTTCGTAAGGCCTCCACTAACCCTTTTTGGTAAGCTACGATGCTTTACACAAGAACAATACATGGGATCTAGTTGACTTGCTTCCTGGAAAGTCTGTGGTTGGTTGTAAGTGGGTTTACAAAATCAAGACTTGTTCTGATGGTACTGTTGATAGGTACAAGGCTTGACTTGTGGCCAGAGGTTTTACTTAGGAGTATGGTGTGGATTATGAGGAGACTTTTGCTCCAGCTTCTCGCCTCTCTTCTGTACATGCCTGCTGGCTATTGCAGCCTCTTTGACATTGGTCACTTTGTCAGATGGATGTCAAGAATGCCTTTCTTAATGATGATTTAAGTGAAGAAGCCATATGTAGCCACCTCTTGGATTATCTCATCCTACAAACAAGGTTTGTCGTTTCCGCCAAGCTCTATATGGACTTAAGTAGGCTCATCGAACATGGTTTGCTAAGTTTAGCGCTACTGTCTCTAGCCTTGGCTACTCCATCAGCTCATATGATTCAACCTTGTTTATTCGCTGCATAGACAAGGGTACCATACTTTTTCTACTATATGTTGATGACATGATCATCACCGGAGATGATATCACTGGTATTCAGGAACTTAAACATTTCCTTAGTCAGCACTTTGAGATGAAATATCTTGGCCCTCTCAGCTTTTTTCTTGGTCTTGAGATCTCTTCTTCTTCTTATGGTTATTACTTGACACATGTCAAATATATCTCTAATCTGCTTTCCCGGGCTAATCTCATAGCAGTAAGATTGTCGACACTCTGATTGAGCCTAATACTCATCTCACTTCTGATGATGGTGAACCTCTTCATGATTTTACCTTATATCTACATTTAGTTGGCAGTCTTGTCTATCTTATTGTCATTCGGCCTGATATCTCATATATTGTCCATCAGGTGAGTCAGTTTATGGCTGCTCCTCGCTCCACTCATTTCTCAGTTGTCCTCCGCATTATTCGCTACCTGAAGGGAACATTATTTCATGGGCTCTATTTCTCCTCTCATTCTTCTCTTCACCTGCATGCTTATATTGATGCTGATTGGGCGGGTGATCGAACATATCGTCGCTCTACCATTGGTTATTGTTTCTTACTTGTCACTTTGGTCATGTGTTGGCGAAGTAAGAAACAAACTGTTGTTGCTCGCTCGAGCACCGAGGCAGAATATCGTGCTCTAACTGACACTACCTCGAAGCTTTTTTGGTTACGATAGCTATTATAGGATATGGGTGTCTCTCTTTCGTCTGCTACTCCTATATACTGTGACAACATGAGTGCTATTCAGATTGCTCATAATGATGTTTTTCATGAACAAACCAAACATATTGAGATTGATTGTCATTTTGTCCGTCATCATCTTTGTCAAGGCTCACTACAGCTTCATTCCGTCTCGTCCAGTGATCAGCTCGCAGACATCTTTACAAAGTCACATCCTCCAAGGCTTTTTCTTGATCTTGTGTCCAAACTCAAGTTGGTCTCTCGCACTCCATCTTGAGCTTGAGGGGGGTTATTAGATTATATATATATGTAGTGTTGTCCCACATTGGTTATGTACGTATATTTTTTGTATTATTAGCCTATATATATATATATATATGCCTCTTTTGTACATTATAATCTATTAATATATATATATATATATACATCTTTTTTCTCAACACAAATAAGAATCAGTGCCGGCATGCTCCTAAATTGGACAATAGCTATTTGATTAAACCCGGGATATGACAGAAAAATTGATGTTTGTTTGGTGAAGTGGAGTTGAAATTAGAGGATGATTGGAGGCATTTTTGAGGACCAAGAAGGGAATATATGTCGATCTGTCCTTTTTAGAAATGTTAAAGCTAGTGCATAAATTTGTTTTTTCTTGATATAATTTTAATCAAGTGCTTGCTGACTCTTATTCCTCATCTAGAGTTCATTGGCTTTCATTGATTGGATTTCAGGTTAGTGTTTGATGATCTTATTAATTTCTGTTGTTTTACCAAGAATATTTTCGAAAGTTTTGGATCTAGATTTAGTCAATCTTTGTCCTTCAAACATTTCTGAAGTTAAAAGCTTGTCTACATATATATATATATATATCTTGAAAAAATTATAATCTTCTTGAAAGGGTAAGTTTATAATATAATGGTAACATTATATCTAATAAGATGCATAATCATGATCTGATGGTTTATATGGGGATAATGTAATTTACTTTTAAAAGCTAATATCAATATATTACCATCGATAGTTTTTTTTTTAAGATAAATACATATATGATGTTATTTTATTAGACGAATATACATATTATTTGAATAAAATAATATGGCATATTTATTTTACTGTTGATATATAATGACTCTCATCTTCTTATAGATCTTGATTACATATGAATATAAAATATAATTTTTTTTTTTAATTCTTCAAAGTTGAGGGAGAACTCAAATTGAAAATGATTAAGTTCCCCTTTAGGTAGATCTTAATGACTTTACAAAAGTAAACAACTTTTTGATTTGACAGAGCTTAATTGGGCTTAGTGGGGGCATGCATCTACCCCATAAGACGGGGAAAATAAATAAAATTCGTTGTGTAAATGTTTTAATACTACAAAACACTTTCAATTGAATTTAATGTTACCAAACCCACAATTGATTTAAATATTTGAAATCCTCCACAATATTTTTGTACACAAAAAGCAATAGACATGACCAGTAAACAATAAACAAAAAGCAACAAACGACAAACAAGAAGCAAATTAACAATCCAATTACTAAATAGAGTCAAGAGAAAGCTTTCAAATGGTGGCCATTTTAGCACTAAGATTTGAATCCATTGCTGATCTGCAACACTCAAGAAGACCCTTCCTCCAATTTTGTCCACAAAGTGGGCAAGCCTTAGCCTGTGAATCACTTGCCATTTGGGGTGTAAGAAATTCCAATGGCTACCTAAAGATGGAGAAATTAAGTGTAAGAAATTCCAACTAAAGATGGATTAATTATTAATGTCAATTAATTAAAAGTAGTATCAACACTTCATTACCTCCATTCCATTTGCTTCAAGATTCTTATTCAATTCCTCTAGAGAAGCAATTCCAGATGTATCAATGTTTGTCAAGTCTACCACGTAAAAGAAAGGGTCAAGTTGTTGTAAAACAAATTTTTGATACCAAATTTGTAACACAAATTCTAAATTATTGATCTATTGTAATCCAATTGGCCTCGAAGGAGAATTCAGAGGGAGGTACATGCTTGTATTTTACTAAGAGTTTTTGTATGTCTAAGTTTTAAAGAACAATATCCTTATAATTCACGTTGGAAATTCAAACAAATTGTAAACAAATAATGATGTGTATTATTTGAGAGATATAACACTTGACATGTCAAGAAGCACAAGTTGAATAGTCCTTTGTGTCTTTTCTTGGCTGTCTTCATGATCTTTCTCTTCTGTTACCCCTCTCATAATCCTTTAACAATGACAATAAGAAGAGAATTATATTCTTCATCTTTTTTGTATACGGGAGCTTTAAATAATTAATTAATTATGTTTAGACTGAAATATATATACCTTTCTCTAACAAAATTGGCATTTGCAAAACAAAGCAAGGCAGTTTTGACTTGGATTATGAGGATTCCAGGAGTCTTGACTGCCATAGGATATTGCTTGACATCGCGAAACAAATCGGTTCCAGGAAGTCTTCCAAGCTTTTCTATGCCTGGTTGAATTGAGATCAGGATTATCTTCGCAAATGATATGGTTACCTGCCACAGACTAGCTCATTTGTATTAGCATTTTTTTTCCCTTAACAAACTCCAATATTATTTCACCTATTTAACTCTAAATTAATGAATTAATTGATAATTAAGGATCCTGTTTAGTATTTGAAAATATTCTTTCAAAGATTCTCAAATGATATAAACAAATAACCTATTATTTTTTTTTTCTTATTAGCATTAGGCAAGTTGTGTGGCCAAAAATTTTGGTGGGGTATATAGAACTATAGTGCCATACTTTGGAAATTAAAACCATGAAAAATGATTAAACTGTTTACAGGCTTGAACTCCATCATGCACAGTTTACCCAATTCATATATTTAATGTGTTTAAATTGAAAGTATTTTCCACAACAACAGTTGATGCATTTAGATAAGATGGAGCCACCGATTATGAGCCATTTCTTTTTGTTGTCGAGACATGGATCCATTGATTGATACATCTAGTAAAAAAGAATCAGAATTGATAGATAGATATATTTCTCGAAACACTTAAAGAATCAAAACAGTTCTTCTAGAAGGATAGGTTAAGTGGTTGGATATATATCTTTTCAGAGTTTGTTGAAAAGAGAACGTGCTCGCTCGATGTTTGCTTTGAATAAATGTTGTGCTGATGTGGCATATGACTCAGCGCTATTTTACACACATGGAGTCAACTCACTTATTTGTGCAGTCAACACTTGAAAGAATACAAACAGATTTCAAAGGGT
>WYDK02118170.1:4159458-4169765 GCA_009867345.2 Toxicodendron radicans
TAATATCAAATTAAATAAATTTATTTCCAAATAACATGTCGGCATGTCGCTTTACCTTCTTCTTTTTCATAAATTATGGAATAATTAAATATTAATTAATTTGTAGATTAAATTATTAATGATGAGGTGGATTACAAGTCACAAAATCACTTCCAAAAAATTTGGTTCACTTCAATCATATTGACAATGACGTTATGTTTATTTATGAGTATTTTTTGGTGTTGATTAAGGGATAATTAAGATTAATTAATCAATCTTTCCACTTGCTCCAATGGGACAAAATTACATAAAGTAAAATTATGTTGATGATGCAAGTAGTAAAAGATAAATTAATTAATTAAACCCAGTAAAAAAAAAAACCAAAATTAATTAAATTAAAGTAACTTGAAAGTCCAAAAAGTAGTTGAACTTGCTTAATTAAAGTTAAGAAAATAATTAATTAGTTAATTAAATATAATTAGTGGGCAGGCTTTGTCTAATCCTCACCAGGAAACATGGGTTTGAGATGACACCCATGAACCCAACAGTTTGCCTTGAAATTTGCCAAAGCTTAATAGATTTTTAATTAAGTAAAAAAAAAAATTATATGAAACAGTTTAGTCACCTAAATATTTTAACACAACGTGCCCATTAAATAACGTAATATTATAAGGTGATAGGTTTTAAACCAGTGAATTTAACAAAAAAATTTTTTTAGCTCAAATTTATCCAATTGACACCTAAATCCTTCATTGCTCAAAACAAACGTAATTCTAATACCATGATAAATTGGGTTTGGATAAAACTCATTCTCAAGTTCAAGGGAGGAAGGCTCGACCACACATACAAACAAGCTTCATCATATTTCTGGATACTACTTTTTATTTTTAATTAAAATTAATTTTCATTAAAAAAAAAAAAAACACATACACACCCGTGAGGAGAGATAAATCCTGAGAAAACTTGAATTATTGGTCACAGATGGTGGGAAAGATTGACTCTAAATAAATAATTAAGTACAAATCTATACAGCTTTGATGGTTGAGGATTTGGTTTATATTTTATTCATGTTGGAATCTTATGTGACCTAGAATTAGGGAGCCTGAAAGGGATTTAAAATCTTTGTTTAATTAATTACCTGATTTAATTATGAAACAATTGGAAGCTCTACAGCACTTGAATGAGTCTAATATAAGTTTAATTAATTAATTAAGCTTAATTTAATTAAATATTATTTGAAAATGAGTCTATTATGTTTTCTTTTGCTTGTTTTTTTATTTAAACTACATAGACATTTGACAAAGAACCTTCAACTAATTGGGTTTCTTAATTAATTAAATAATTATGTAACATACTTTTACTCAATGGAAATTATTTTTTTATTTTTATTATTGATTATTGATTATTATTATTATTGTTAATTTGATCTCTTTTGGGTTTATAATTTGTTTAATTGTAAGTCATTTTCAGAAAAAAAGAAAGGAGGCTTTAATTAAGAAATAATTAAACAAAGTCATATTAGTTTTTCTTGTAATATAAAGTTCTCTTGTTTCCAGTGTTTTGGGAGAAAATATTTTTCCCAAAATATTATCAAACAAAAGTCATTAAAAATATATGAGTGCAATGAGGAGTGTTTTCAGAATCCACTGTGAATAACAAAATATCTGAAGTAGTTGGATGAGCAAAATCAAGAGCATGGTCTTCAATTCGTCATACCATATGATAATGCAACGTGGCTGCAATATTGTCTAGATTTAATTCAATGTTATTGATATGTAGTTGAACTTTGAGTGCTTTTGAACAGTGTAAATTTGAGAGTGACATGTTAAAGTTGGGAAACAGTGCATGATTACTGTTATGGCATTTAGAGTTGTTTGCGTCATGCCTATACATAATTTTATGAATTCATTTTATTTATAATTATAAAAAATTCTTCATTCCTTTTTAAAAACTAATAGATATAGAAAATATCAAGTGGACTTTTTCATGTTAATTAAAAGTAATTTTAAATAATAATTAACCAAGATCCCCAAATAATGAATCCAACAAAGGTAAAAAAAAAAAAAAAATCATAAAATTAAACAACTAACTAGCTAATACTCCAATCAAATGGAGTTAATTAATTAACAATATTAATTTGATTGATCAAAATTAACCAAGTGATGAGTGGTCCCAATGTGACAAAAAAGAAGATGGAGACTTTATATAAATTTCAAAGGGTCCCAAAGGTAACATACCAACCCCATTATTTCAACCAACAAAACACTCCTTATAAAATCTCTTTCAATTTTAATTAGGGCAAAATATGTCTAGTACTTTACGATGTACACATTCCCGTGTATATATATATATATATATATATATATATATATATCAACTTTATAGTAAGTTCTCCGTCATTAAATTTATGAACGGCGTCTTATAACTCAGCTGGACTGAAGTTAAAAGAATAATTTGATATGACTAAAACTATAACGAAAATGAAGATGATAGTGACAATGGCTTATAATTTTTATTTATTTTTTGTGTATTTTTTCCTTTTTTCACACCAGTTAAGCTTCTTTCATTAGATTTGTGAACCAAAAAGGAAAAAAAACAGAACTCAAGTTGGGACCAATTGTTTTTGGCCGGTTATTGACTTGTCAAATTTTTTGATTTAATTTACATATGGACCATTAATATAAATGAGCTCCTAAAAAAAGTTGTAGAATTAATCTACCAAAATAATTGAGTTCATCTTCTAATATAGTTTATCAAAGTCTTCATAGAGATAACTTTTTTAAACAATATATATATATATATATATATATGTGTGTGTGTGTGTGTGTGTGTGTGTGTGTAAAAATATATTCGTAGTGTTGTGAGGTTGATCCTGTGAGGGATGGACCACTGATATCACCATGAACATGCAAACATAAGAATAGTGAATGTGAAGTTCACGGGGGGACACTGGTGTGGTGTTGACCGTAGACATTTCAACGCTCAAGTCAACATACTTGTGATGAATGAGAGAGACTAAGAGAGGAGTAAACTTACTAGAGTGGTTGGCTAGGGCGCGCATAGATGGGCCGGAGCACGACTCTACGCCGAAGACTAGGGCTGAGTTGGTCGGAACCAAGCTCAACGACGGCGGCAGGAGGAGGAGGCTCTTGAGAGCGAGTGCCCTCTTAGAGTAAAGAGAGACTTATGTGTGTGAGAATAAATTTATGAAAGAACCGATGAATCCCCGAATGAGGGGCTTGACCCCTATTTATATAGGAGCCCTTGAGGGGTAGAGTCCTAGTAGGGTATGAAATCCTAGTAGATGAAGTATTTGAGTGAAAAGGAAACCCGAGTAATTCACATGCCTTTATAGTCAAGGAGACCTAATTCATATAAGATACTGGATCTTGTATGAATTAGGAAGTTTGGACTTGGGGTCCACTCTGGTGATGGGCTTTGATTCGAGTTCAAGCTATGAGAGAGGCCTAATCCATGAGATGGTCTAGGTCATAAGTTGGCCCAAATCGTAAGGTAGCCTTGCTCATATGGTGATGTTAATGCGCCAAGTAGCCCCATCATGGATGGAGCTGACTTGTAATGTGAATCGGCCCTTAGATTGGTTGCTTATAGTCTAGGTCATCTTAGTAGATAGTCTAATTTGAAGATGGATCGATATAGGCCCAATCAGAGTTAGACCAAAGCACTGGGCCGTATTTTGTCGTTAATTTCGTTGTTGAACCTCGTCAGGCCTAACACAATTTTTTGCCTCTACATACTTATATATATATATATTAAATAATCATATTATCATTCTTTCGAAACACCAATATATCTTCCATGACTTGAAAATACTTATTTGGAATGGTCTTACCTAATCTTCATACTAACAAACAGTTAAACCGTTCAATTAAAATTAGCCACAATATTTTCTACATATGTGGTGGTTTTACATTTTAATAATAATCGTAGTTATTTTTAATTGAAGAGCCTCATCAAAAAACACACGATGATTTGCTATGACATATGGTATTTCGCTTTTGGCTTTTTAATATTTTGATATATATATATATTATATATATTTGCTTGCTCAATCCCACCTCAAGGCATGGGCAACCTTTTCAATTTATTGTCCCTCTCACAACGTTGTTATTCCTGTAACTCTGAATCCATAACATTTTTGTGATCAAGTTCTCAAAAGTTTTGTTCTGTCAATCATCATAGAGCTTGAAAGATCTCAAAGGAATGTGAACTCCATGCCTCCAAAGTCTTAAGATTTGAACTATTTTTTTTTCTTAGTGGTCGAAATATTTATCAGGATTTTTTTTAGTTAAAACATTAATTTAGTTAAATGGTATCGGTAAATGATTTATTAGTAGAAATAAACACTAAAAGATAAATATTTAGTAAATTTTCTTATATAGAAAACTGTAAATTTTTTCTTTAAAGTTCTCATATGCACGAAATTAATAACAAAATTATATTAACATGTAGTTAAATTTTTTTGCAAAGTTATGTTGTTGTCATAGAGAGATTAAAACTAATAAATGAAGGCTATTATTCAATAAAAGATTTCATACGGCAATGAATTTATGGGTAATTTTTTTCTATTAGAAAGTCTTTAGTTTTGAAAGAGAAAGAGTAGTTTCTGTTTTTTTCAATCAATTTTCATCCATTATGTACAATTCTCTATCATGACCTATTCAAGATTCTAATCTAACGATATTTGACATTTTTATATCAATGATATATAAATCGACAAATCATACTGAATGTTATGTTGATAACTTGATATACGAGTATAATGGTTCAAGATTCTAATCTATCAATATAATTACTATTCTAACACCATGACAAGCTGTATTAAATAATTTTGATAGATACAAAGACAATCCGTATAATTAGTCGTGTCAAAGATTCATATTAGATGCCTTCTTGGATATTTCTCAATGTCCCGATTATTTAAATAGCGTGAAAGAAAAATGAATAAGCTATTGTTCGAAAAAAAATCGAAGAATTTCTTAGGTTACAAAATCTATTCGTTCTTTTTTTTTTTTTTTCTAACAGATGGTCAAAACTTCATCTAAGTTCCAAATCTTATTGAGAGCAATATTTTCTTTTTACCTATTTTTATAAAATTAAAACAATAAACTGAAAATTAAAAAAGGGAAGCAAAGCTGATGAGACAAAAAAGTTAGACATGTAACCATAGCTGAAATAATATTAGCATTTTACACACATATCTAGCTTTCACAATCCACCACCCACTATTCATCTTCCATACATTAATTTTTTTTTTTTTTTACACAATAATTTTACATTCGATTCTCATTATTACCACCACCATCACCATCATCCAATCCCGAGAGTCTCATGTAAAATAATATTAGCTAGTGGGGCGCCATTAATGGTAGAAAACGGGCATGTTACACTTCAAATTTCTTAATTCTTCAGCCGATCTCTCATTCTCTTTCAGTCTAAGTTTTAATTGATTAGCTCTCTCTTACTTCTTTGTCTTCAAGCTGCAGCCACCGGCTCGCTTTTACTAGACCCCTTGGAGCCCGGTGGACCTCTTGAGGATGGTGGTGGTGAAGATGATGATGATGATGCACTCAACTTCTCTTTTCTCTCATCTTGCTTCATTTTCTTTTCCCTGCACTCTAAACTACAAAAAGCTGTGTCCCCCCTGCACATCAAATCGCCCATTAAATTAATTCAACTTGCCCTTGCTTCTCGCTCCAACATCAAAAAAAAAAAAAAAAAAAAAAAAGAGTTACAGATTTGAGAAGAGTAAATAGATTATGAACAATAAAAAAAATACAGTCTGCAGCAGAAAAAAATAATTTTCGGTAAACATCTTACTAACTCTCTAGCTCACTTTATATAACTGTTCGTTTTCTGCAAGAAAATTTAGTAAAATAATTAACGATAAAGAGAAAATTTTTCATAGAAAATTATGAAATACTCGATCTTGGAAGCTCTTGACTTGTATTTTTCCATCTTTAAAGATAAATCATGGGAGAAAAAAGAAGAAATTAGTTTTTTTTTTTTTGTCTTCAAATTTAAAGAAAATGAAAATTGAAGCGTACCTATACATGTAAATGTCACGGCCAGGAGCCAGGCGGCGATTACAAAGGCCACAAGTTCTCAGGAAATGAGAAGTTTCCATCATGAACTCATTATTATTATTTGTCTGCAAGTTTCTCGGAGAAACCATGGAAAGGAACCGTTGATCGTAGTCGTTCATGTTCTGTGGCACAACATGAGGGACGTTAGGATGATGATGATGATGATCAGAGGGCTCTGAAGAGTCCATGTTGGAGACATCAATGGTGATCCCTGTCATGCTTGTAGTTCGCTTAATCGGAGGGCGAGGACGCTTCCCCAGCAACATCTTTGTTGAGTTATGGATTTTTTGGTGGAATTTCTTGGGGGGTTTTGTGAAACAAATGAGAGTAGTAGAGAGTGAGAAATGTGAAGGAGAATGAGAATGAGAATGGAAGGTGAAGAGTGAGAAGATAAACAAGATGGGAAGAGGGTGAGAGCGAATCTGGGCCGTTGCTTGCGGGCACCGGGTCCTATGAACTCCACGTCACGCTTTGTCTCTCTTCTTTAAATTCCACAATCTATTGTTTTTTATTGGCAATGTATGTTCCCGGCTTGGTAATCTTACCGGGTCTTTCCATAACCTCTAGATTATAATCCAATGGATAATAAGGATTCGGTATATTTCTTTCGTTTTTCACTTGACTTAATGGTGTAATATATTTTTTCTTTTGAATTTGGGCTTTCACTATCATGGTATATTGAAGATAAATGTTAGAACTTAGAAAATAGAAAAAAGTTTATATTATTATATGGGATTGGAGTGTAAATTTGAAATACTTTTTTTTTTCTTTTGTTTTTTTTTTTCTTTATATATATGGAGTGAATTAGAGAATAAAAATTTGGATAAGAAGAACGTATTATTCATTTAACGATCCTATCTTTTGGTTTTGTTATTTCCATTTAGGGTTAAAAAGACGTTTTCATTATAACAGACGAGAGTCTCAATAAATACGAGAATTTTTATCACTAATCATTGTTAAAATAAATGAGAGAGAAGATAATATCTATATAAATGTTGCTATACTTTCTTTTATTCAAGAATAATGAATTATACTTAACATTTAAAGTCTTGCATACAATGTGACGTGATGTTACTTTATATATTAACATATAATTCACATTTATTTATTAATCATTTATTCAAATGATTTATATGTTGACTTTGCATTTCATTTTGTGCAATATCATTTTATATACACAAAACTTTTTTGATAAACTTTGTAGGTATAGTGTTATTCATTCTAGAATACATTTTTTTTTCTACAGAAAATCGTTAAGGGCAAATAAAGACGACGCACGACCACGAGAATCCTAATGAATGAGTGATATATATAATTGACAAGATATTTATGTTATATTCTCAAATACATTTTCCTTTTTTTACATAAAACTGTGCATATACCAATTCGATATCATAAATGATATAATAATTTTAAGTCAATGTTATCACATCAAAGAAAAATAAAAGTTTGAAATTAAGTTAATGAAAATAGGTATACTACATTATAGGGGTAATTTTACCCATTGACATATGATAATTGAACATATTTTTAGTAGTTGAAAATAAGCAAAATATTTTTAAAATAAAAAATACCTAAAAAGTTTTTTTCTTAAAAGCAAACAAAATGGTTGTTTAATTTATTTTTCAACTTTTTTCTTCTTTTCACTATTACCCTCTCAACAATATTTTTATACCCGGATCGGATTTTGACCCGATCAAGAGTTCGGTTCCTAGTCAGACCCTTTAATGGATGAATAGGTTAAGTTGGGGGAAAACAATAGTGAGTATCAGAATAAAACCAACCACTTCCCTTCTTTTCATCATTCTCATTTGTTGTTTTCCCATCAAATTGAAAGAGAAAATTTTTGACATTACAGCCTCAAAAAGCTAGCGTTCTTTGGCTAGCAATAGCAATTGATCGAACAGGATGATTGATGAATAGAAAGAGATTAAATTTCCAAGAGACAATGCTTGTCATGCATCGAAAAGGCAGGGGGTGGAGTGAATCTAGACCAGTCATACACACATTTAGTGGACAATGTACAATCAACAATATCTTTTCACTTTTACAAATATCGTTTGGCTTGCCTTGCATTTTTCCATTCTATCACTTCAACCACCATTAATGTGTGTATTTCAAGCTCCAAACTCCTAGGGTTATTACATTAATTATTTATTAAGTCAGTAACAGTATTGATTTCATATTTTAGATTTAAGATAAAAGGGATCTGAAACTATAGTTTAAGTAGATAATATTATTAGTTTAATATAGCTTTTAGATTTAAGATCTAAAGGGTTTACGCTCTCTGTTGTGTGGGTTTTTTCCACTATGAGTTTGGCAATTAGCAAGTGACATGTGTTAGTCTGACTTGGATAAGCTCGTCAAGTTGGTGTGCTCTATAATATCGAGTATAAAGGGTTGGCTCGCTTACGTGCAACCCGACTCCATAGAAAACCCGACTAAGTAAATGAGCCTGATAGATTCAAAGGTTACCATAAAACACAGTCAACATGCGGATAAGCATTATCCCCGAAAAAATCGGGATAAAATCGAATTCAAATTTGATATGATCTCAAATCCCCCCGAATCACGGGATAATTTCCTTTTGAAACCAATATCCCAGATTTGGCGGGCTTGCTATAAGTAAACTGAATGTATAAATACCCAGACTCTTTTCAGGGAAAGGGTTCAGAATTTTGAAAGAGCAATAACATAACAATGGACGTAGGCATTGAAACAATAAGCCAAACCACTTTAAAAATCGTCTTTGGCCTTGCATTTTGATTATTTATATCAACTTGCTGACTATCCGTAATCAAGCCCACATCCGTTCCGATTCCGTCCAGGTCAATCGATTCACTTTGATTGGTGCAAATTTTGGATCATCATTTTGGCGCTAGAAAGAGATCCCTGAATCAAATAGAAAATAATTTCAGTTTAAAGCAATTTAATAAGCACAGATGGCACGTACCATAACGTCAAAAAAACATTAACAAAGACCGTGACAACGTTGACGCCGTTCAACAAGAAGGCCACAACCGCCTTCCACTGGCGTAACCTCAGCCAATCGTCGAAACTCCTAGGGTTGGAACTTCCAACTCGAAACACGGTCAGTTAATGGATATGATCAAATCTCTAACAAATGTCATACAGGTTATGCAGTAGGACATGGCGGGCATGAGAAGAGCCCAAGCCAGCGACCTTGATAGGCTTGTTTTTACAGAGCTATCCCCGACTAAAGGAAACAACCTGAAGACTAATCGCTCAAGTTCATCTACGCTTAGAGATACACTTCAACATCAGTGAGGGCCCGCCTATTTCACTAGAAGCCAGGCACCCCGCAATTTTGCTAACCCTGGAAGGCGACCCGTAAAGCAAATCATGGGAAAAAAAGCCGTCCATGAATGCTCGCCCAAAATAGCGAGATGCTCCTAATACACATGTTGGTTTTAACCCACGCTCAAGGCAAGCTAGCCCTTTAGACTATAATACCAATTTCTAATATTCCGGTTCTAACCGACATCGTGAGTGGGATACACGTATGATAATACCTATAATCCCAGCCATCAGACTATTGAATCGCGCACAAGCACATACAGTCTGCTGATACCCATAGCAGATCTTCGGTCTCATTTGATCGAACAGAGAACCAATAGAGCTCGAACTCAAGACCTTGTTGTAAACGAGCTGGATCAAATACAGAGAATGATAGATGATCTGAAAGCACGAAAGGTGAATCAAGTGAAAACTATTGCAAGCTCCCCATTTTCAGAAGAAATTTGCCAGACGCCACTCCGTTTGGGGTTAAGAGCACCAGAAATGAAGTATGATGGAAACAGGGAGCCGAGAGAACATCTTGATGCATTTAATGACTTCACGGAGTTGTATCAAGTCTCTAACTTGGGCAACATGTCAGTGTTTTGCTATGACATTGGTGGGAAATGCCAAGAAGTGGTACAAAAGGTTAGAAGCGGGCTCAATCAATTCTTGGCAATAGTTCGCTTCGTTGTACCTTAAGCAATTCCAAGCAAGGTTACAATACGCCATGTCGCTCAGTTATCTGAGCAATATACGCCAGAGAAAGGTGAGTCTCTGACTTCATATTTAAAAAGGTTTCAGAGCGAGCAAACAAAGGTAGCAAATGCGCCTAAAGAGTCAATCCGAAAGTTGTTGATCGTCGGAATCAAGCCACAAACAGAATTATGGAAAGAATTACAAAGGGAGGACCATGTGAGCTTG
>WYDK02118170.1:4190315-4205143 GCA_009867345.2 Toxicodendron radicans
TTAAAGAATGCTTTCTTTTTTCTTTTCATCATAGTTATTTCACAAATATTTGTTAGAATGGAGAAACAAACACACTTGGAGAGCGCAATACAACAAAGAGTTGTATACTGTCGTTCGAAAAGGATCGTTCAAGAAAAGAAATATGTTGATTATCTCTCAATTGGTTCGACCATAAATGCGACGATTTACTTGAAGGGCGACTTTAGCATATCCTAAGTATTTACAAAGATGTAAATAAAGTGCAAATTAATTAAGATAATATTTGATAAATTTGCTTTTTGCTTTTCTTTTCTTTTTTTTTTTTCTTTTTTTTTATACTTTTGACAAAAGCCTAAAGGGGGACAGGCTAGCTACTCATCAAAGATCTACAAAATTAAAGAACAAAAGAGGCCTCACAAGGGATCCACAATATTCTTGTAAGATTTATTAATTAATTAATTTCTGAATCTTTAAGAAATAATTAATTATTAAGAAATCATATATGTAATAATTAATAACCCATTTGAAAAATAAAATAATTTTCAAAATTTTCAAAATTTTAAAAACGTTTTTTTTTTCAAAAATTTTAGTGAAAAATAATAATGATAATAACCCATGTGATCTTAATTAATTACCAACTAATTAAGCTTGCCAAAATTGTTCTAAACAACTTGAATGATAAGGGTAAAAAAAATAAATTAGAGTTCTTATTTTTAGTAAATTATTATGACAATAATAATTACATTTACCAACCAAATTAATTAAAATATTTAATGCCCCCATCAATTTTTATTTCTATTTTTTTAGCTTTACCATGTGCATATCATTTTTCACCATTTTTTACAAAAAAAAAAAACTTTTTTTTAATCTCTAATTGTTTAAACTTTTCTCTTTGGATTATTTGCTAAAGTGGAATTACATTTCTTCTTTTTGACCTGTCTGCCAAAGGACCCAACTAAATTATAATTAATCTGATCCAGCAATTAATCACATTATTAATTAAAAATTCACAAGAGATCTGTCCATTATCAAGCTTTAATTTTATAAACATTAACCTCCATCCTGGTTTTAGGCAGCCAAGATTCTGTCCCCCATTAAATAATCCTTAAGCCATAACCCATAGAAAAAGAGATTTGCTTCAAATTAAGAACAATTTGGAAACCCTATTGGAGGTATAATGTTTTTGTATTGATTTTCTAGTTATATATATTTTTCTCGTCACAAAAAAGTTATGCCATCTAATCGTGTCATGTTATAATTGAATAGACACTTGACAAATATAAACGTATGTAAGTTTATTAGTAAACATGTATATTACGAGCTTGTGTATATATATATATAAAATAAAATTTCTCTATAGTGATACTTTATGTAAAAATAATCTCTATACAGTATTTTGGTCCCAACTTGTGATATATGTATATGTATTCCAAGTTGAGAGTAGAATACTATATATATGTTATTCCTACATAAATTACCACTATAGAAAGATTTTAATATATATATATTCCTAACTTGAAATATTTATAAATAAGAATAAACTTCATATTGTAATAATTTATAATATTTTTAATTCTCGTCTTAAGAAAGTTGCCTCCACATAATAATAATTATTTATACATTACAAAAAGTATATATATTTTATGTTATATTAAAGGTTTAAGATGAAATAAAATAGTTATTTAAAGTTGTTTGGAACAATGATTTATGTTTTAGAGTCGTTTCCACATCTTTTAACTTGCGGGTACGTAATAACTTACTGATACGAACACCTTTTTGTTGAGGCCAAAATATTTTCAAGCTTCTCAGGTATGTTTTTTTTTTTTTTTTTGGGGTATGGTAATTGGTGATCACCCTCTTGCCCTTATTACAACTTAAAACTCAAGACCCCTTGGTCTTTTAACCCCTCAATCTATTAGACCACAATGGGCGGTTTCTCAAGCATGTTTAGAGTTTTTTTACACGAAACTTTTTGTATTTTCATACTATCATCCTCAAGAGTATTTCATTTATATTATTGTCTAATTGTAACAATGACTACCAAAACGATGAATTGAAATCCTAATACATACTACGAAAACGTGAATTATAAAATAACTAAGTCAAAACAATAATTTTTATAATTACACCTCTATTAAATTATAATCTCCTTATAATAATAAAATTAGTTTGTCCCACCATTATGATTACATAAAGGTTTCACTATATATATATATGTCACGCCATTGACTTGTACACACATAATGATTGCACATGTATTATCATACACTTATGTTCATGCATTATTAAACATGTATATAATTGGTGTAAGAGTAATGTTGCGTCCACAATCTCTTCTCAAAAATGTTTTTTTTTTTTTAATGATTAGGGGTGTCTGGGTTAGTTTGTGCGTACCTCAACTAATCCCTCGAGGCCCGGAAGTTAACAGTCGAGTACATCCTCCAGTGTCCACCCCTATTAGCGTATGTGGGAACTTGAACTCGGGAGTGTCCGTGTCAATTTCCTCCTTTTGTTTTTTTACCATCAGGCCACCCAGAGGTGGTTTTCTCACAAACTTTTCCTCACAACCCCGACGTGACAGCTCGTAATTGGTAGTTGTAATTTATCAGGTAGGACTCATTGCGAGTTGTCACATCGAGATTGTAAGAAAAAGTTTATGAGAACAGATTGTAAACATAACATTTTTGTTGGTGTAATTGTATCTGATCAACTTATCAAATGTGACGTATTGGGATTGTAAGAGAAAGTTTATGAAAACAGGTTGTAAACATAGCATTTTTGTTGGTGTAATTGTATCTGATCAACTTATCAAATGTGACGTGCACATACATCATAATTAAAAAGGTGTTTGACAGATGTATACAATTTTATTCAACCAAAATACCACATCGTCGAGTGTAATTAAATGTACGTTTTTATTGTGTCCTACTCTTCTCATCGAAGACTTTCTTTAAAGCACATATATGGATAACTCAGATAGTTAGAGTGAGTTGGAGATTATGTGAATAGACACATGATCTCATGTTCAATTTCTCATTTAAATATCTGTGATTTAAGTGAGAGACTATGACAGTAGGTGGTTGCGCTAGTCTCCCCCAAAGATTAGTCAAGGTGCATGAAAGTTGTTCCGAACACCTGAGCTAACAAACAAATTTATTTAACTTCTCTAAATATGTTATATACTTTTGTTATTAAAAATATAATACCACACATTATTAGTAAATTATATTTAATCACTTGCTTAATTAACAGGCATGGCATTCAGGGACTTGCCCCGCCTCGCCCCATATGGGGTGGAGATTTCCCATTTTTATGGGAGATGGGGACGAGGACAATTTTAATCCCTGGCCTGCCCCGCCTCATAAATAATATATATATATATATTAAGAAAATATGGATTTATATAGATAGAACAATTGTATAATTAGATAAATATATATAAGTATTAGTATACATACTTTATACTAATACACACTTTATATATTTCTCTATATAAATTCATATTTCTCTAATTATACAATTATCCTATCTATAAAAACTCATATTTTCTCAATTTTTCTAATCTAACGAGACGGGGACGGGGATGGGGCTCCGTAAATCGCCATAGGATGATAAAACCCCACGACCTCTGTAACAAGTAGGGTACAGGGAAAGGGATCCCTCCCCCGCCCCGCCCCGCCTCGCCCCGCCTATTAATTTACTCAACTTTAAGCAAAGAAAGAGATTGAAAAGAATATTCAATTTAAGATTTTAAGGAAATGGGACATTATTAAAATTTGTACGAATGACCATAAAAACTGAAAAAGTGACCACAATTTCCGCATGAAATGAAACAAAAAGGTTATTAGTTATAATTTTTTTTTTATTATAAAAGAGAATCAATTCCCCAAAAACCAGATTTTAAGGAGCCGTTAGAGGCTTTCAAGGAGGGAAAGGTAGGGGCAATTGTGTCCATATGATCTTCTTCACCATTTCCAATAATAAAAACAGAGAACATGTATTCTCTCTGACAAATTTCGACTGTTTTCAACATTTTCTTCTCTACACATTTATTAAAAGTGACCCTTCATTCACAACCCTATAATTAGGATCTATCAGGAAATAAATACAACAAATAAATTTTTTAATTTAAAAAATTATTAAACTCCCACCTCTTAAAATTACTAAAACCCCTTTAAAATGTTAAAAAAATTGAGACCTCCATCAATGTTAAAAACTCAAATAAAAATATATTTAATAGTTTTCCATTTTTTAAACAAAAAAGAATTTACATTTAATACTAATTATATATGAGTAAAAAAAAAACATTATAAATTATTCTTATTTGATTAATATATTTTTACCAGATATTATTCACTTTTTACTAACATAACATTATAAATGATAAAAAATCAATCGATTATGATAAATATTCCATAATAACAAAACATTTATTATATAAATACTAAATGTTAATTTCCTATGAATTACTCTTATAATTTGGTTTTAATCTTAAAAGATAAAATAATCATATTTTATTAACGTTCAATCTAAATCAAATAAATAAATTTGTTTTCTTTATTGACTTCTTAACATTGAACCTTAGAGTCATCAATTATATTGTAACTTACCTGGTTATTTAGGCTAGTACGGTATTAAATGAATCCCATGATTAGTTGAGGTAAACGTAAATTTACCCGGATACCTCGATTACCAAAAAATAATATTTTTTTATTCATAATAAGTGATTAATTTAGAGGATATTTAATTAATTAAGTAAAACACAGAGGAGGTAAGCAATAAAAGCAAAATCTTAAGCATGGGTGACAAAAAGATAAATCTCAAACAATAAGGGGTACTTGTAATATAGTAAACCTTAGGGAAGTTTAAAAAAATAATCCTCTGTTTGCATAGAAGTTTTGGAACAATAATGAAAGAGAAGAAGACGTACTGATTCACTCACAGAGAACGAGGCAGCTACATCTCTGTTCTCTCTGTCACACAGATTCCCTCTCTCTCTCTCTCTCCATTCACTTTTTTAGTTTTTTCTTCTTTCTTCACTTTTGCAATCTTTCATTTCGTTCTTTTTTTCTCTCTCTTCACATTTCTGCAAAATCTTCATTTCATTTCAACCAACACGCACCCCTTTTGGCTCCTGCTATGTTTCTTTCACTCTGTTCCTACTTCCTAGCTTCCATTTCCTATAATTAATGCCCTTCAATTTTTTACTCACCAAACACTTCTTTTCTTTGCTTTTCCTTCTTGTTCTTCGCTACTTGAAAGCCACTCCTCCTCTGTTTCACTCTCTATTTTTTTGCTCTCTAGTCTTACTTGGCACTAGTGTGATAAACCCACTGAAACTATGTTTAAATGAGCTTTCTCGAAGTGGGTTTTTCGTTTTGTGAAGAAAGTCTTCTGCTTTTACAAGTTGCAAAGAGGTTTGCTCTGTTTTCCTCTGTTTTTAGCGTGAACTCTAGGGTTTATACAAGGTTTTGCCCTTTTATTTTCTTCATTTTGTTAATTTTTTAGGTTTTAGTATTTGCAACATTTTGGGTTTGTAGGGTGCAATGGTGTTTGTTTCATGAGGTTTGTTGTTGAAGTTGTTTTAAGGGTTTGTTTGGCTGATTTAGTACAAGAAATGAAATAAATTTTGAAGCGAAAATGGGTTTATCAAGTTCAAAAACTGAGAGAAATGAAGCTTTGCGTTTGTGCAAAGCAAGGAGGAAATTTATCAAACAAGCAATTGATTCAAGGTATGCATTTGCAGCTGCTCATGTTTCTTATACTCAGTCTCTTAAAAATATTGGCATTGGTTTAAGGAGATATGCTGAGGCCGAGGTTTTGATTGAGTCTTCTTTATCAACAACCTCAGCCACTGAGCTTGACAAAACACCATCACATTCATCATATCCATCACCATCTCCTTCACATATTAATGAAGTATCCGATTCACCATTGCACAATGAGCAAAGCCCTAGCCTTAGCCCTAGCCCTAAGCTCAATCACATTTCGCGACCCGCGGCGGCAAATTTAAGCTATATGAGAACTGCTAAGACTGCTTCTGTGACTGTTATGATGAATGCAAATAGTGGTGTCAGTGAATTTGTTGAGGATGAGTCAGTGGCAATGCCTATGCCGCCACCGCCACCACCACCTCCTCCTTTTGAGTCCGGCTCTTGGGACTTTTTTGACCCTAGTGATGAGAGTGAGAGCTTTAGGTTTGTGGGGCATAATGGGGGGCTAGATTTGGACTTTGAGGATACGAGAGAGTGGGGACAGTTTAAGACTGAAGGTGTTGGTGTCGGTGATAATGTGGTTGAGAGAAAGGGGAAGTGGGCAAAGGTTGGTTCAGTTGGGAGCAGTGAATATTGTGAAGGCCGTATGAAGCCTGAATTGGGGCAAAAAGCTTCTGAAATGACTGGTGAATCTGTGGAGTGTAATGCGGCTAATGGTTGTTGGATGAGCTCCGGAGGAGTTGAAGCAAGGCAGGTATGCTTGGAGCGAAATGCTAGTGGATCGGTGGGACCTTCAAGGGGAAATGATGCTCTTGAGCAATCGGGTTCCAAGAGGGAGAAGACTGCAGTGGATAAAGATTTGTGTGCCGAAAGAGAGGACCCATCGGAGTTCATTACTCATAGAGCTAAGGATTTTCTCTCGAGCATAAAGGATATAGAGCACCGTTTCTTCAGAGCATCTGAATCTGGCAGGGAAATGTCTCGGATGCTTGAGGCAACCAATATCAGGGTTAGAATTTCTGAGGCAAAAGGTAATCATTTTTGTTGATGTGATCTTATTGCTTCTAGTATTGGTAGATTGGATATGGATTCTTCAGCATTCTCTTGCTATATGATTTTGATTTCTTTTTGTTGGCTTAGTTTCTCTGTAATGAATTTTCATACCAAGTTCTTTCTTGTAGGGAGTTCATCTGCCTCAAATGCTTTGGCAGCGTTTCATCTAGGTTGCTGCTGTGGGAAGAATGGACCGGTTTCTGGTGGTAAGCTTTTGTTGGCGTTAATCTAGATAAAACTTTTCACAAGCCCATGTAAAAATACACAATTTATGCATTTACTGGGCCACTTTTTAAGTGGTTTGTTAATCTAGATCTAGTTGCCTTCCCTTTGCTTCATTGACTTTGTTCTCCAATACAAATTGATGAACAGTTCTATCTAACTAGAGAGAATGTAACAGCATTCTGTTGAAAGCTTTGTGCTTGAGCTTAGTTTCTTCAACACTTGAAGTCTACCGAGCAGAATCCTTCATGTTAGCACTTTTGAAGGGTGATACTTTTCTGATTGATGAAGCATAATGTTTAATCACATGGCTTTTCTTGTATGAAGCTCTTCATTTATCACTTGAACTCTGAGAATTTATTTTTAAATTTAACCATATTTAAAACGAATAGCTAGTAGTTATTTTTGTGGCACAGAGGAGTAGTACAACTTATATTGATCGTGCATGGAATTATATTGATTGATTTACAATATTTAAGACTATTAATTGTATAACATTGGAGTGGCTGGTCTCTTTCTATTAATTGGCAATGTTATATGGTGGATTACATTTCTCATTTTCTCCTTTCCTGCATATCTGATAGAATCTTTTGTGTCTTTTCTTTGCCTTAATATAAGTTTTCAATGTTTGTATAGAACCTGTACAACATGTTACAAAGGTCATTACTTGGAAGCGAACAACATCTTCAAGGTCATCTTCATCAAGGAATCCACTAAACACGGGAGCAAAAGATGATATGAGTGATAGTGGAAGTGATTTTTTTGAAGATTTCTGCATGATCGCTGGAAGTCATGCTTCCTCCCTGGATAGGCTGTATGCATGGGAAAAAAAACTCTATGATGAAGTGAAGGTATATGGTTGTAACCATTTTGGTATTAAGCAGTTTTCTTCGTAATCCAATGTTGCATGTTCTGTAAAAACAGGCTCCATCCAAAATTCACCTTCAGTGCATTCATGACGCATTTGAATGATGTTACATATTACGGCCTTTTTTTTTAAAGGAAGCATTTTTTTACTCCCAGTGGATATTAATGGCAATAGAAAGGGATGCTAGTTTCTAGTGGAATTTTTAAAGAACATAGGTATCATCTCATATAATCTCAACCGCAGGATCTCTACCTTGAACATGAACTCTTCCTTGCCATTTCTAATGAAGCCTTTAAGGTCATTAAATTTACCTCATAAATAATGTGCCACTGTTTTTTAACGTGCTCTTGTTATGGTTCTTTAGGCCAGTGAATCTATTCAGAAGCAATATGATCGGAAGTGTGACCAGCTTAGGCACCAGTTTGCAAAGGATCATAATGCTCACACAATTGATAAAACCCGGTCAGTGATAAAGGATCTATACTCTAGAATCGTAGTGGCACTTCAATCTGTTGATTCCATATCCAGGCGAATTGAGAAAATGAGAGATGAAGAATTGCATCCACAACTGGTAGAGCTAATTCAGGGGTAAGACTTTGAAGCTTCTTCAGCAGCCACTTGGTTATATAATTTAATGGCTTGTGGTATTTATATCCCAACTAAAATTATGCTTTAAATCTTCAACAGAAATGGAACCATAACCTTTGAACTTTATGCAGGTTGATCCGGATGTGGAAGGCCATGCTTGAATGTCACCATGCACAGTACATCACCATTTCGTTGGCATATCATTCAAGGAGCTCAACAGGAACTCTCCAGGGAGATACACGCAAGCAGATTCTGGCTCAGCTCCTGGAGGAGGTTGAATGCTTCGGCTTGAGCTTTGCCGACTGGGTCAACAGCCTCACATCTTATGTGATAGCTCTTAATGGCTGGCTGCACAATTGCATTCTTCCACAACGAGAGCGTTCCAAAGGCAGGAAGCCTTTCTCCCCTCGTAGAGCTGTGGCCCCGCCTATATTTGTTCTGTGTCGCGATTGGTCAGCTGGGCTCAGCAGTTTGCCATCAGAGGAACTTAGCAATGACATCAAAACCTTCTTGTCTGATTTGCAACAATTAATGCAGCAACAAGCAGAACAGCAACAGGAGAAACATAAATTACTTGATGCAAACAATGGAGATTCAGAAGTCAAAGATGACGAGAAAAACGATAATGTCTCCGCGAACTTGTGCTGTTTACATTCAAGTTTGGCAAAAGTTCTTGATCGACTGAACAAATTTTCTGAAGCGTCACTCAAAATGTACGAGGATATTAGACTGAAAAATGATCAAGCCGTAGAGTCATATGCGAGACTCAAGCCAGCCAGAGGTTAAATGTTATGTAATTATCTATATAGACATCTTTAAGTTTGTGGTTGAAAATAGATATATGTAAATTTCAAGATGTTGCATATAGCTTTTGAGAAGCAGAAAGTTAAGAAGAGTGGAGGATTGAAACTGGAAGTGTCAGCTGATTCATAGGTTTTCATGCTCTTGCTTTTATAAAATATAATAGTGTTGCTACAAATTTTTGCCTTTATATCTCATTACTCATGTTTCCTTTGAGGCCTTATTGGGGACCAAAAAGAGAAAAGGTCCAGTTTTCCCTTTCTACTTTTTTCATTCTTTTCCCTACTCCTTTCAATTTTGACTGAATTTTTATTGTTTAATGTTTATCAACAAGATCCATTGTTCCATACAATCATAAACAACTATGCTAGTACTCTTTTCAATTTTCAGCCTATTATTCTTCCTGCCTAGTATGCCAACAGGGGTTGTACCACAAAATTCTGTATCATATTCTAAGTGGGAAAAAACGAAGAATAAAAAATATAAGTGGGAGCTTTCTTTCATCTATTTTTGCATCCACAGTTGATTCAAATGTATCCATCACTGTTTTTTGCTTTCTATTGGAGTTTTAGAATCCAACATGCTGTGTGTACTGAGCATAAGCTTCTGATTGCATGGCAATTGGGGCCCTTGTAACATGGTCTGGGAGATCGAAGGCGTCGACAAGTTCCCCTGCAATATTCCTCACTTGGAAACTCAAGTATTCTGATAGCTTGTGAATAGCCTGCAGAACAGGATGCAAAATCATCAATCAAGAGTGTACAGGACTTGCATCCCCAAGAAACAAACAATATAAGCTAATTCTTGAAAGCTGTGTGGGATGTTTCGGCTTTGGAAAAATCTGGAGAAACATTATAATATTATAATTGATTCATTACTTAAGATATATGAATACCTTAGCTTTGTTAGGAGCCACATAATCAACATTTCGGTAGGTTCCAATGTCATTCCAGATTCGGTCCAAGGCATAAAGATCACAGACAAGCTTTAGAGCAGCTCGAGAACTTGGATCTGGACATCTGGTGGATACACCAAAGCCAAATTAGAAAATGAAAATCGCAAATCATAAAGCAAACAAGAAATGAATCTGTTACTCTAAGAGAGAGGCATACTTCTGGACAGCTTCGATAAACTTTGCTAGGATGACTGACTCGATATGGGATTCTGCGAGTGTGAGAAGATGATTCAAGCATCTATTCCATGCACCAAAGCTCCCTAGGGTTTTTGTGTGCTTGCGAAGTCGCACTGCAACACTTTGAAGCAATCGAGATGTTCGGTACTGAAAAAAAAGAGAGATTGTATAGATCATAAAATAAATTTATTTTAGACCATAACCAAGACATTTGAAATCAGAAAACCAAGATAACACTCACTCTAAAGGCATCCAATTGGAATTTAGGATGTCGTAAATGCTCTTCACCTTCCCAACGAGCAGTTACAGGATTTGGCGCTGAGAGATATGTGTTCATGGATTCTCTCAAGTAATTCCATGTAACCGCAAATGTCCCACCTTGAAACTTCTCCTTGTATTGCTTCAAAAGATCACCTGCTACCTGCATCACAAAAGTATAATTCAGATCTAGCTTGCATTCAAAGAGAAGCAAAAGGTCACAAATGACATACATTAGAAACTCAAAACAGCTTATAATGTCTGTTACCAGGAGAGGGTAACATTCAAATAACCAGAGCACACAAATTACATCTGAAGGGAAAGTTGAAGTTATCTACAAGCACGATGTTGTTAACTGAATTTTGATTCTGGAATCTAGGAGAAAACCATCAGTTTTTAAAGATAGCTTTGGACAGGGCCCATTCAGTTCAAATATTTAGAATACATCACCTACCCATTTTCAGGAAATTGAGGATAATGGAAACATTGTCAACTGTTTCTCTTATAGTTCAAACTAAAGCTAGAAGTGCCTGTATGAAGCAGGAGGGTCCTATTGGGGCTCAGGGTAGAATTTGCAACACAGTAGTAAACCTTATTGTTGACACATTCCTACCTAACATGAATTTGGGGACTGTCATATTTTAGGCCATGAATATAGAGTTCACATCAACAATGTCATAGAAAATAATTTGTTCATAACCTGTTGCAAAAGCACTGTGTTGTCACCCTCAAAAGTCTGAAAAATGTCATGATCGTTCCTCAAGCTACCAAATCGGTTGACAGCAGCATACCCGTGACCTCCACAGGCTTCCCTGCAAACACTCAATGACTTTGCTGTATAAGAAGTGACATACGACTTGAGGCCTGCTGAAAGTGCATGAACATCTCCAATCAATTGCTCATCGTGAGTTTTTTTCATCTCTGCATATTTCTCCACCAAATGTGCAGTGGCAAAATGGAATGCATAAGTGGAAGCCAACATCGGCATGAGCTTGTGTTGCTGAGACTGATAATCAAGAATGCTGACTTCAGGCTTCTTGGGAGGACCAAATTGCTGGCGCAATAGAGAATATCGGATGGCAATTGTTGCAGAAATCTTGAGGACACTAACTGAAGAATATGCAAGGCCAACCCTTCCACCTACAAGTTCCCCAAGAGTAGCAGCAAATCGTTTATTGATGGTGGGAAGGCTACTTGTGTATTTTCCATCCCGAGAGAGGTCTCCAAATCGATTAAGAAGATTATCTCGGGGAATCCTTACTGAGCGGAATCTCAATGCTCCATTGTCTACCCCATTTAAACCAACCTTGTGGCCACAATCATGTATTTCAACTCCTGGAAGTGTCTGGTGGGTCTTCAAGTCTCTAATTGGAACAATGAAGGCATGAACACCCATATCAGAATATCCTTTTTTGTCATGAGTCGGTAACATAAGCCTGGCAAAAACACTGGCAAACTTCCCATGAACTGCAGCATTGCCAATCCACCATTTGATGGCTCCATCATTTGGCGTGTTGATTATAAATTCATCTGTGATGGGATCAAATGTTGCTACAGTTTGTAGGCCTTGAACATTTGAGCCTTTTAAGCACAAAATGACAGTTCAGTATAGACATGCATACTTAGCACAGTTCTCAACAACATAAACAACAGGGTGAAGAAATGTTTAGAAGAAAGAAAGATATAAATACATTTCATAAGAACCTCTAACCAAGTCAAAAGATTAAGGATGAATAAAAATAGAATTATTAGTGAAAGCAAATGATCAATAACTACATCAAACCCCCTTATATTCTTTTTTCACACCTTACCTCCAAACCCCCTTGACCCCAGTGCAAGTAAGATTATAAACCAAGACCTCTTGTAGCATAGCACAAACCTTCCAAAACTAAACTAGTTGCCCCCAGCAGTTAACCTTTATATTGATTTAACCAAATTATCAATACCATCAAAACTAAAGGCTATGAACAAAAAATTCAAGGATTTGCAGTAGCTTACCATGATGGAGCTCTGTCATTGCGAAACAACCTGGATAGTCCAAATTGTCGATGCCATCAAAATACTTGTCCCTATGCTTTTTGGTTCCCAAATTGAGCACAGAGCCTCCCCAAAGACTGCATTAGGAAATATTGTAAGTGACATTCACAACGCCCCACCAATTCGACAATCAAGAAACTCATACATACACTCCATGTCAAGAACCCACAATGTATACAATAAACAAACATACACCAATGGTCAACCCAAATGACTACATCAATCAATCAACAGAATCCTTACAAAATTAGATATCCTTTTCAACTTCCTTAATTTATCAACATACAACTGGCAGTGGATTGCATACACCACAAAAAAATGAAAACAAAAACAAGACTCCCCTTCTCAAGCACCAAATGCATATGCTAACAAATAATCGTGCTGTTAAAGACTTATAAAATTAAGCATCCATATAATTCTCGTATAGACCCATACCTTCAAACTCTTATCATTTCATCATAATACTAAAAACAATAAATGATACACTAAAGGAAATTTATCCATAGAGCTTTCATATACGAAATTCATACGCGTTTCAAGGATGATATACAATCAAGTTCTTATTTTTAGTAAAACTAAAAAAACTGATTCTTTAAAAGACCATATATCCGTATAACTTTCAAACGCATAAACAAGCATTCAAAACTTGTCAAATCTTCTCTAAAGAAATATGCACCCACATAATTTTCCTATACATAATTCAAACGTTTCTCAATGCATCCGAAGCCAATATAATATAAAGAATTATACCCTTAAAAATATGAAAAAATTACCTGTACTGCACGCCCATCTTGATCCCAAGCGACATGTCAACGCTGCCAACAGCTTCAACAATGGCGAAATACTTCGCAGGATCCTCAACCACATATCTAAAAGGCTTAATCCCGGCCTCTCTAACCAACCCCACAAGCTGCCTCCAACACAGCTCTCTATGTTCATCCTTTGAAATCTCAATTGGGGTCTGCAATTCCGGCCTCGAGTTGAAATATTCAAACACTCTCTCCTGAATCTCTCTGTGTTTCCCTCTCATGTAACTCGAAAGCTCTGTTTTTTTCACTTCAATCTTGGCCTTGTTGCCGCCGCTGCTGCATGGTGACAGGCGGAGGTGGTTATCGGAGAGTGGGGTCAGGTGTAAGCTCAACCGTTGGATGCGTCTCGCGATGGCCTGAGATTCATTCCCGGCCATTGGATTGTCAGATTTTGACTGTGATTCCATTTTTTTTTTCCTTTTGGTAGAGTGGAGAGGTGGATTGTTTGTTTATATGGGAAGGAAAGGTGACGTGGCGTTGTGGGCTTGTGTACACACGTGGATGAATATGATTGGGCAAGGTTGGCGTTTAAGTCTCTTTTTGGCGCGCCTTTCAACGAATTGGATATAGTTTCTTTTATTTTTTATTTTTTATTTGAAGGGAAGTTTGTTTGTAGATGAGGTTGATGAGTAATGATTTTGTAACACTTGTGTTTGATTTAGGATAATATTTGATAATAGAGATAATAAAATTTAAATTATTCAAATGATGACGTGTAGTTGATAGGTAAAAAGATATTATCAAAAAAAAAATATTATCAATAGGATGCGTTTGGATCGAGGTAATATTTGATAACACGGGTAATAAAATTTAAATTGCTCAGATGACGATATTTGGTTGACAAGTAAAAAAAGATTACTAGAAAAAAAACATTACCAATAATGTTTTTGGGAGTAATAAAGTTACCTTAGGGGGGGCTGTTATTAAAACTTTACCCCCTATTTATCATTTTTATTCCCATTATGCCCTTAAACCTTGGAATTAAAGGATAAAATTAGCATTTCCTTTATTAATAATTATAAAACGCCCAACCACCCTAAATTTTAATTTTTAACAAAATCATCCCCAACCACCTCAAGCCTAATATAATATTATTAATAATAAAAATAATATTATATTAGTAATTAAATAATAATAAAAATAATATTATATTAATAAAAATAAGAAAAATACTAATATAATATTATTAATAAAAATAATTTACATTAGCAATTAATAATATATTAGTAATTAAATAATAATAAAAATAATATTATATTAGTAATTAAATAATAATATAAAATAAAGTATCATTTTAAAATACTAATATAATATTATTAATAAAAATAATATTAAAAATAATAGTATATTAATATTTACAAAGGAGG
>WYDK02118170.1:4216929-4229242 GCA_009867345.2 Toxicodendron radicans
CTTAAAATTGAATCTTTTTTATCCGGCTCTGTTAAATTAGTTATAATCTCATCCACTTAGTTTTTCTATAATTATATTAAGTTATTTAACTTGTGGCCACTAACATTAATTTCTGGGTCCGGCCGAGGCTATCAGTCTTTGAAAAAGTATAATCCAATCTAATGCTTTTGTTTGTTAAGGTTTTGGATGCGTTGCAGAAGATAAAAGCAGAGAGTGATTCAAGCTTGAGCTACAGGAGGTCATGCAGGGAAGGGATATGTGGATCGTGTTCCATGAACATTGATGGGACTAACACTGTGGCATGCCTCAAACCCATTGATGAAGACACCGGCAAGCCCACTATAATTACTCCTTTGCCTCATATGTTTGTCATAAAAGATCTTCTTGTTGATCTCACCAATTTCTACCAGCAATACAAGTAAGTTGAGCTACCTAAGCTCTAAGCTCTCGCAATTTCTTGTTGAGAAAGGTGGGATAGGTGTATCACATCATCTTTATGTTCATTCAATAGAATCTCGTCTATGCATATATTTTGTTTGTATCTTTAATAAGATTCTATTGTTTGTGCATTTATTTTAAAATAAATCATTTATAGATAGTGATATAATTAAGCGGAGACAAACAAATCACATTATCTGAATGTTTATCATCTCTGTATCTTCATTCAATAAGATTCTACCAAATTAAATCATACATAGAGATATGGTTAAGTAGAAGATTTATGAGTAATCTGCCTTCTGCTGGGAAACTAGAAAAGGAAAATGTGGTCAGGCCAAATACATCTTCTACTGTTGTTAATTTGGATTTATAATAAAGAAAACAGATTTTGAATATGATATCACTTATGACATATATACAGATACTATGTTACCCAACGGTTGTGTTACCCACCAAAATGTGGGCATTCATTGCCAAACCGTTGTTTAGAGTTCTGAGAATTTTGTGTATATTGTTTTGGCATATATAGGTCGATTGAGCCATGGCTTAAGACCAGAAAGCTGCCCAAGGATGGGCGAGAGTGCAGGCAATCACCTGAAGACAGAAAGAAGATAGATGGCCTATATGAATGCATATTATGCGCTTGTTGCACTACTTCATGCCCTTCCTATTGGTGGAACCCTGAGGAGTTCCTTGGACCTGCAGCTTTGCTCCATGCTTATCGATGGATATGCGACAGGTAACTCATTCCACATTCTCAGCTGCTTTACAAATAATCATATGCCCACAACATTTATATCACATAGGTTTCATCCCTGAAAACCCCGAAGGTCGAGTGCTTAAGGGCATAGTAGGGTATCGAAAAAACGGTTTGCTGTGAGCTTTGAGTTAGTTTTGTTAGTACTTGTGAATACACTGCTTGTGGTGTTTGAACTAACTAAGGTGTGCTTGTTTTCGACTGCAGCCGGGACGATTTCACGGACGAGCGATTGCAAGCGTTGACAGAGAACCAGAAGAGATTATACAGATGCAGAACGATCAAGAACTGCACAGCGACATGTCCCAAAAGTTTGAATCCTGCAGATGCCATTCACAAAATGAAGACCAAGCACTTGCTTTCTCGACCAGTAGAGATAGTTGAAAGCATGTAAAATTGACTAATTGAGTACTCTTTTCATGCAGCCTTATCAAACCCCTTAAAATTAAAGCCAAAAATCTAATTTTATGTTGGTTTTTCTTTTTTTGCCTGTTTATTCTGTCTTTCCACTAATCAAATAACAAATTCAAGCAAGTTTAACGGCCTTATTAAACAGTTACTCAATCCAAATTCCAAAGTATAGAATTTTGGGCAATTTTTTTTTAAGCTTTTTATTTAAGAATTAAATTAGTTAAAATTAAAACCTACTTATTTATATATGTAACACTTTTGCACCTCAAAGTTGATATGTGGGTTTTCTCTTAAAAGCTTTATAAATATATAGATACTCATCCATGGTAACTCAAATAATTAGGACGATAATTAGGACGAAATGGTGATAGTGTGGATAAGTATATTGTTTCAGATTCAATTCTCTACTTGAATATTTTAATTTGAGTGGGGGACTATGACATTGGATTGTGACCTTAGTTTTTCATGAAGATATGATTAGTTGAAGTGTTCGTAAATGATGTGTTAGTAAACTAGGTAAGTTGATCCAAGACATCTTGGTTAAAAAACAAAATTATAGATATATATATTCAAGAGAATTACCTTAAATTTTCATGCCACACATTTCAGAAACATACTGATAAATGATAAAAATTCAGAATCCAGACTGACTAATAAACAATATATTTTCTAAATTGGAAAAAAATACTTAAATTTATACAACCCAAATTAGTGGTGGGGAATTATTTGAACACCCAAAATTAAAGCATTAAAAATTGTCCCAACTGATATATTATAAACTCTTAAAATAATAAATTATATTAATTTTACTTTTATATTTTCTAAGATAATAATATATATAGCAGTCATGTATAGTAAATATTATCAAAATCAAAATATTCTTGATCTTGGCAACAAGGCAAAATTTTCAAAATGAATCAACATGAGTCTTGGGTTTAAAGAACAATTCTTGACAAGCCCACCACCAAATTTCCAACTAAACTATGCCCATTTCTCGCTTTCTTTTCTTTTCCTCCAAACACCGCTTGAGACACCCTCTGAATCTCCTTCAAAGGTCTCTCCCTTAAAACCCTTTCAACCTTCTGTTTCTGTTTTTATATTTGTTTTGAAATTTCTGATTCATGTTAGGTTTTGATTCATATTTCTGTAGATTCATGTTAAGTTTTGATTTATAGTTCTGTTTCAAGTGGTTGAATTGTGTTCAAATTTGTTCTTGGGAGTAAAGTTAGCTGCTTTATTACTATTTGTGAACTGGGAATGTGCAGATAAGTTTTGTTTAAAATTGTATATAAAAATATATTCTTGGGTGTAAATTTAGTTGCTTTCTTGTCATTGTGAATTGGGTTTGTTTGATATTAGCTGATGGTTTGGTTAATTTTTAGATACAAAGTGTTTGTAAATTTGAGATTGTGTGGTGTAGATTCTGTAGTTGAAGAAGAAATGGTGTTTAGGGGTATTGGTTTTCCTGTTATTGAGAATATAGTCGGATAATGAGGTTCCAACCTTTGGAGTGATGGCTGATATTGTTCTGCTCTTAGCTTCTTGGTGGGCATAGATTAATGTTGAAAGGTTCAGGAAGTTCTAGCTTCATATATGAAACGAAAAACGTGTGTTTTTCATTAATTTTCTTTGTTTCTGATGTTTGGATTTATTCTTGGTTATGCAAATTTGGTGTAGGTTTGATCAGTTGAAGAGAGTTCAGACTTGTAGCTACACGAAATATTCAAGACAGAATCATGGAATGCCAGATGGTAGTCCTGTAATGAATGTAGAAACAAAGGCTCCTCATTCATGGAGTGCTTATGTCATTGTATGCTACCTTAGCCCCTTTCTCTTTTCTTAATTGATATGTGCCGGACATTAAGTCATGAAAATTAGATGTCATGTTTTGCTTGGAAAGAGATATCTCGGTAATTAACCATTTTTAACTGGTTCCTTATTTGTTTATTTACTTTTGCAGCCTGCTGCACTGTTGGGATTTGCTGGACTAGCAACTATTGTTCATTATAATGACGAGAGGAGAGCTATTCCAAAAGGTTCTAATTTAAGTTTCAGTATTATTACCTCACTGCTTATGATCTTTAGGTTTGCCATTTTAAATTGATTCTTCCTGGTCTTCACTCATGAGTTAAACCAAGAACTTTTTCTGCATCATATATATCAAATACAAAACTTTTCTAAGACCATTTGTCGTAACTATCTTCAATGCCAGTCTTTCTGATGACATGTTCCTGCATTTGTGCTCACGCATATTTGGAACCTTTTGTGTGAGTTTGTTAGATTTTTAGTCATTATCTCACTGAGCTTGGATAAGGTCTCTAACCCATGCCCCAAAAAATGCAATTCATTTTTAAAACGTTTGAAGTGGAGTATTTTCACATTAGCCCTGCAAAAGGACTTCTTAAGCTCAGTATGCTTTTCTCTTTTCTAACTGTCCCATCATAGTTAGCTACACTGTAGTGTTTAACTTTCGCTGAAGTTTCTATAGAGTATGGAGCAGAAAAATATTCCTTCTGAAAATGATTCACTGGATAATGGACAGTTGTAAAAATTACTCAAACTGTCCTATATGGTAGGATGGTATCCTTGCATTTTCTTTATGAACTTTTCGGATTAGATTGGGGGTTTGTTACATTATAGGTTGGACTTAAATCATTATATAACGTGAAGCATTAATCAAGAGTAAGAAAGATTCATATCACCTCCATTAGGTGGGTCTAGGGAGTTAGGGCACTGTGTACTTAATGAATTCTTCACCATCAATCCTGACTCTTCTTTTATCAAGTACTACCGTCAATCACAGTTCTTTTTGAAAAATATAAATGTTTGCTGATACAGTTAAGAATATTCAGTACAACTGGAGTTAGTGCAGCCACTTTCTTTATATTCTTTATGTTCGAAAGCCTTAATGTGATGAATTTGTTATGTTTGTGGTTCTCATGTACTGGTGGTTAGTTTTGTAATATGGTAGTACCCTAAGCACTTAGAGGTGTCGTTTTTCGTATTTGAGCAGGAGGATTAATGCTAAGGCTCTTTGCTTTTAGGGCATATTAATTAGGAAAATGAGTACATACCTGCAATAATGCTTTTATAGGAACAATGCTAGTCCAGAAGTGTATTCCAGATTTGCAACTTTGAGATTAGTTGCCTGAATTGATAGTTGAACCAAAGAATTTACTTTGCAAGATCCCTATATGCGGCTTACTGGTATACAGAATACAGTATCCATTTACGATAAATGATTCTTTCGATATACTTCTTTCCATGCAACTGTGAAAAAGTTGTTGTGTGCAGAAGCGCATGAAGCATACAATACTTAATCATTGAAGTTTCTAATTGTAATTTGTCCATTTTGTATTGGGCTAGGAAAGGGCAAGAACCATAATTCTGATACTGTCAAGGGTCCAATTATAGGCGGCCCATTTGCTCTAATTGATACGGAGAATCGGATTATTACTGAAAAGAATTTTCTGGGGAACTGGGTGCTCCTATACTTTGGATATACTTCGTCTCCTGATGTTGGACCTGATCAAATCCAGACAATGGCCAAGGCTGTAAATATGTTAGGTTTGCCAATTTAATTTAGTGAGATGTTTTATTCTTAATTTTTTGATCTCTGACATTGTTTTATTTTGCTCGAAGAATCGAAACAGAATCTGAAGGTCTTACCAGTCTTTGTTACAATCGATCCTCAACGTGATACACCTGCACAACTCCGTGCTTACCTTAAAGGTCCAGAAGTCCTTACAACTGGCTATTTTGTTGGAACATGTTGAATTTGTTATATTGAAATATTTGGCTAACCTGCTCATTTCGAATTTTCTGTTTAAGTATTGTAGAGTTCGATTCAAGAATATTGGGATTAACAGGACCAGATGGCTCTATAAGGCAGATGGCGCAGGAATACCGTATTTATTTCAAGAAGGTCGAGGAGGAAGGTGGTGATTATCTTGTTGATTCTTCCCACAACATGTGAGTCACAACTCCCAAACCCCATTATTTCTTTCCTTTACTTTTGTTCGCACTAGGGTCTTTTTCGGTTTGTGCTCATTGTTCGTGTGACATTGAAATCAACAGGTATTTGATGAGCCCAAAGATGGAGGTTGTTAGATGTTTTGGGGTTGAGTACACTGCAGAAGAACTAGCAGAAGAAATACTAAAGCAACTGAAGAGAACTCCAGCAGCTTGATCATTCAAATCCGATGACGGTCAAATCCCTTTCAAGCCACCTTACCAAGGAAACCAACATCATTTTCGGACCTGCTGTATCCATTGAAGGATTTCCAGGTTATCAGAAAATAAAAAAACTCCATGCATCTTTTACTCGGGGTGATTGATCTATGGTCTTCAAGATGATACCGTCTAACAAGTCCTTGACTGAAGTGCAACTTACCCAATTTCATATCAAATTAACATTTCTTTCTTGTAGGATTATATATTGACTCAACTAGTTCACAATGAAAATGATTTTTTTTTCTTGGAAAGGTGATCTTGTTATTGTTATTAGTACAAGTTTATCGATCAAACCTCAAGGATTAGAACGAACGATTAAGATCTTTGACTAAATTGTTATTGGAGTTTATTGCACTATTCCAGGTCGATATTAGGTTAGGTCGATATTAGGTTAATCTAGTAACATTATTAGGTCGATATTACATGGATATATGTATTTTTTTTTAATAAAAAATATTTATATTTGGTAACATTACCCCAATTCAGAATTGGGAAGCAAAATGTCAAATTGTTTCTAGAGATGTGGAGTTGATGAGTCAATGTCATTCTCCTACCCACAATTGTATAATTTCACTTAATGACCCACTTCTTAAGAAATTGAAATTGACCCACTTCTACAGTTTCAATCAATTTGGTCAGAATTTAAAATCTCAATATCTCATCAAATTTCCACCTTAAATCATCATATTTTTCATAACCAAGATTACTTTTTAATTAATTAATTAAGTTGAATTAATCCTCCTTTTCTGTCCATTGACTATTCTCAATCTAACTTTTGAGGATTTCTTTCCCCCATTTTCTTGACAGCCAAGCACACCCATCAAATCAATAAATCAAATAGTTGAACCCACTGGATTCAAAACCAAAGGATCAAATCAGGAAGAAAGATTTGGAACATTAGATGGGATTATTAATTATTAATTATTAATAATGTTTTGAATTTTATGTCGTGAAAGCAACTAGAAATGTTTTATATTATTTTTTTTTTGTAATTAAAAAAAAAAGTTTATAAATTAATTAGATTAATTATTTAGAGTAATACTAGGTTTACATTATTTTTATACACCATTTCTCTTACATTATTACGTGGTAAAAGATGATTGGATAAAAGTGTATTTTTAATTTAAAATCAACCAATCACCTTTTAACACATAATGATATAAAAGAAATGATGTGTAAAAATGATGTAGACACAATATTATTGAATTATTTATTCTTTTTTTAAGTCTCGTGGCATTAATTAAGAACGAACAAAGAGTCTATTTATATTTAAACACCAAAAAAATCAAACTTAATTTGCATAATCTAATTAATTACTTAATTTAATTAATAATATTTTTGTATATATCCTTCTCAAAAACGTGCAATCGTCTTCGACTATAAGTCTTGGATGTCTATTATTGATTTATTAATTTTATAATTATTAATTAACCTAGCAAATTAAGCAATATCACAAAGAGAATTAAGGCTAATAAAAAAATTAATTAATCTCTTGCTAAAATTCTAGAGATCCTCATTTATTTAAAGACCGAGTCTCTTGCTGTCCTATTTCCCCCTTAGCACAAACCAAACAACACAAAATAGTTCTAAATAAATAAACATAAAAAATATTACAAAATTTAAAATTAAATTAAATTAAATTAAGATTAATCTAATCTAAATTTTAATCACAATTAAACCAATTAAACCACCAACTCTTGAGCTTAATTAACGTTCCTCATAATTACATCTCATCTTCGTCTTTTTAACTAATAAATTATAATCTTCTTCTTTGACAGCCACTCCAGGAGGCTTTTCTGTTCATCTCCTGGGGCTCTGGCTTGTTTAATTTAAATTTCTAAATTCTAATTCTAATTCCATTCTATTCAATTTTTCATAATTTTTTTTTTTTAATTTTCATTTTATTATTTTTTTCTTCATTTTAATCCCTATGTGGAGTTCGTCGTCTTCTTCTTGTTTCTTTGTTTAACGTTTCATTTCATCTCTTTTCTTTTGTTGAAGGCTTTGATTAATTCTTTTTATAATAATATTATTATACAAAGAATAACAACAATGGCTGAGCATTCGCCAGATAAAAAATCTGGTTGCGGGTTATTGAACGCGGTGTTCGGACGGCGGTGGCCGCGGAGAACCACTTCCACAGGTTCACTTCCCATCGTCAATGGCGGCAGCAATAAAGATTTTGTAAAAGTGCCGAGCATTCCCAACTCGAAGAGAAGAAGAAACAGTGCTGACGAGAACGTTTTCACGGAAAACCAACCTGAAAACTTAGCGGAAACGCCTCAAAAATCGGCCGCAAAGCCCCCTCCGACGACGCCGAATCATCCGAAACCGCCCCAGCAGCAGCCACTGAAAGCTCCTGAACATGAACGATTGACGCCGCCGAAAGCTCAGGCGAACCAATTGGGGTATGTCAATCAAGGAAGGAGGGTTCCAAAAGAAGCTGTGGGGATTTCCGGTGAGCTCGAAAGCATGATTGCCGAACATCAGAAGGGTAGAGGAGGAGGAAATCTCGTCAGGGCGTCGTCGAGCAACGTGATGCTGGTGGGAAATTTAGGAAACTTGAAGGCAGGCGGAGGAGGGAACACAAATTTATACGATCAGTTAGATAGTTTTCTTCCGAAACCAGCAAGAGAGCAAGAAACGAGCACAACATCGTCATCTTCGTTGGCCGGAAAAGCCAATAATAACAAATACCCGAACAGCGTGATGGGAAATGTGGTGAAGAACAAACAGAATAACGATCACCAGGATAGTTACAAGCCGAAACCGGATCCAAACTCTTCGTTATGCAGGGCGCTGTCAACGAGAATGGATCCGGAGACGTTGAAGATAATGGGAAACGAAGATTACAAGATGGGAAATTTCGCGGAGGCCTTGGCGTTGTATGATGCCGCCATTTCTATCGACCCTAATAAGGCGTCGTATCGGAGCAACAAGAGTGCAGCATTGACAGCTTTGGGGAGGCTTCTTGAGGCAGTTTTTGAATGCAGAGAAGCCATTCGGATTGAACCTCAATATCATCGAGCTCATCACCGTTTAGCTAACCTATACCTCAAGTACGAAATTTTTGTTATCCATATTTTCATTCTTGCATGCTTCCATCTTAGTAGATATTTATTTACAGTTCATTTCAGATCATGAAATATTTATACATACTGTTTGAATACAGTATATTCATCGATTTATTGTCTGTACGTGTTATTAGGTTAGGGGAAGTCGAGAAAGCAATATATCATTACAAACATGCAGGGCCGGAAGCCGATCATGTTGATGTAGCTAAAGCTAAATCGGTTCAACTTCATCTGAATAAATGCACAGAGGCCAAAAGGCTACGAGATTGGAACACTCTAATCAAAGAGACAGGGTCCGCGATATCAGCCGGAGCAGATTCAGCACCACAGGTTCATTAATCCAACAGATTTTTTTTTTTTTTTTTATTAATCTAAATCTTAATTAGTAATTACCAATTAACATAACTTACTCTCTTGTTTTTGGGTACATAGATGTTTGCATTACAAGCCGAGGCTCTACTGAAGCTTCATAGGCACCAAGATGCCGATAAAGCCATGAAGAATGCTTCAAATTTTGATGTCGATGATTGCACTAGATTTTTTGGCCCCATTGCTAATGCCAATTTGTTGGTGGTAAAAGCTCAAGTTAATTTGGCTATGGGCAGGTTAGTTTTTTTCTATATTTGATAACTCTAATTTTGTCTAGATAAAGTTACTTTCTGATTGAACCATTGAAGTTCTGTAATAGTTAGAATGATTTGATCCAAATGTCGGAGAAGATTTTTTATTTTATGCGTAATTACAGGGGCAACTTGCATTGAAAAAAGAGAGATGGATTAATGTGAGAGTAATTATGTGTTGGAGAACAACTCAAAAGGGGGATTGTAGTTAGAGGAAAGAGGCAACAAAAGGTCGATAAAGTTATTAATTAGAAAAATCTTGAACCCTACCAACATAACCAACACCAATTAATATTCTGTAAATGATTGGATTTGGGTCAAATCATAAAGAAATTTTTGCTACATTTTTTTAGTCTAGTCAATAAGGAAGTGGCATCCAACCCAGGTGTAAATCCAATAATTGTATGCAAACTGATGGTATAATGGGTTTACAGATTTGAAGATGCTTTGGCGGCTATACAGAAAGCGGCAAAACTAGACGCAAACAACAAGGAAGTGAGCATGGTGATGAGGAAGGCTAGGGCAGTGGCGGGAGCTCGATCAAAGGGGAATGAACTATTCAAGGGAGGAAAATTCACGGATGCATGTGTTGCATATGGTGAAGGACTGGATCACGATCGATATAATTCAGTTTTGTTGTGTAATCGAGCAGCTTGTCGATCCAAAATTGGCCAATTTGAGAAAGCAATTGAAGATTGCACGGCTGCCCTTAACATGCGTCCCAATTATAGCAAGGCCAGGCTAAGAAGAGCCGATTGCAATGCCAAGGTAACCAACTAATTTTCCGATGCATTTATTTTACGCATACCACCTTGAGAAATTTTTTAAATATAATCACCGAAGAAGAGGGGGGAAGATGATAAGATCCCATATAAGAGGGGTGGTAGTGAATTTATAAAAATAACATCTAGACCCATGAAGTTTCAAAATTATCAAAAACAACCTTTCTTGATCGTGTGTCGTGTTAGTTCTATCGACTTGTTTTAACATGAACAAAAGTTTTGGGTACAATGTAGATGGAGAAATGGGAAGCTTCAATACAAGACTACGAGATCTTGAAACGAGAAAACCCCGAGGACGAGGAGGTGAGCAAAGCTTTGCTCGAGGCCCAAACCCAGCTCAAGAAACAACGAGGTGGGCCTTGATCCAAGTTAGAGAATTGAGACCAGAGACAAAAAATCAGGCCCAAAAAGAACAGGAGCTGCTAGTTTGTAGCAGCATATGTTGTTATTACAAGATCAAAATCAAATCCTGAGAGGAAAAGAAAATTGATTAACAAATTTTAGAAGAATTCATCCATCCAAAGGGACCAAAAAAAAAAAAAATGTTTGGTACATGTTTATAATGTTAATTAATTATGCATTAGTTTTTTCTTTTCTTTTCTTTTCTGTAATTTTTTTTTCTTCGAGTATTTATTTGATTGTTAATTACTTTTGAGAAACTGAAATGATTCAACTAAAGAAATCTTGATTCTTTTGTTATTTTTGAGCTATGTCATTCTTAATTATCACGTCATTTAATTTATTAATTATTTTAATAAAATTTCATAAAATCCATCAAAGAAAATTAATTAATTACATCATCTCAAAAGAAAATTACATCATAAAATTTCACTTCTCATTCTCATCCAACGGTCTGAACACGTTCGATGTTCATATTATTATTATTACATAGCAGAAGATAAAGACTTAAATACCCTTTTACGACCACCCTCGTGTCGTCGACCAGCATAATCAGGACAATAATTCCTTATAGCGGTCAGCTCAAACGGTGTCGTATCAAGTGCCAGCCACTGCTCCACCGTGAACTGCTGTTGAGCGCAAGGGGTATGGACCCCAGTTGATGTGACCTCAACGTAGTTAGCGTACCATCCATGATGCGGTCCTGAGCCGTCCGATGTGAGATTCATGGCGCACACAGGCGCACTCAAGCACTGCCCTATCCCGCTGAAAATGTCCAAATTACCCCTCTCGAAATAGTTGTAACCTGGACCCATCAAGCCTCCCCATGACTCCAGATTCGTCATCTCCACCATCTCACCGTACATGTCATACAACCTCAAGCTGATGATCGAATCAGTTCCCCCCTTGAAGATCGAGCCCGTTCTAACGAACACCGTATACACACAATCATCTCCATCCTGCAAAACATATTACTAACATTATCAAATCAATAACATAAATCGCGTGAATGACATATGCTATATTTACCGAGAATGCGATCGTGGATGAGGAGAGGAGGAGGAGGAGGAAGAGGGAGAGAGTTTTGGAAGGCATGGCTGAGTTTGTGGAGGAGTGAGTTTACTAAGTTTATATATAGACAACAATTCAAGGGGCACGTGTCAATATTGGAAATATATTTATGGGATATAGTCACGTGCAGAAACAAACAAAGTAGGGAATATTTAAGGAAATGAAGGGTGAAAACGTAACTTCACTTATATAATTAACAAATTTCTCCTAAGATGGAGCCTACATTTAAAGATAATGAAAATTTTTATAAATTCAAATCAATACATTAAAAGTGAATAATTTTGAGGTGGCAAGCAGTGATTGGTTGGGAATGAACAGGTGGGTCAAGAATATCATAGCCCTAATGAAGTGAAATTACTAGATTGGTCCTTGGAATACGCTAGATCTGATCGGGTGTGGGGACAGCACTATCTGTCGAAAGGATATAATGAAAACAGTGTAGTGATAAGAGAGAGGCAATTTCCTGAAGTAATTGATGACTTTGTTCGTATGTTCATTATTAAAGTTAAGGGTTAAGAGCATATTCCA
>WYDK02118170.1:4352824-4363677 GCA_009867345.2 Toxicodendron radicans
AGCTGAACCTGACCCTTTGAATGGAGCCAAAAGTATAAGAGATCTGTATGAGCTTGCAAGTACAAACTACTCCGGGAAGTTCACAGTTCCTGTATGTGGACTGTTTCCATTCTTTTGGTTATTGTTTTCAATGTTTAAATTGTTCAATTTGTGTGAATGATTTTGTTATATAATAGGTTCTATGGGATAAGAAGCTGAAGACGATTGTGAATAATGAGAGTTCGGAGATAATTCGCATGTTTAATACTGAATTCAATGATATAGCGGAAAACCCTGCTCTGGATTTGTATCCTGCTGACCTGCTAGATCAAATTGATGAGACTAATGAATGGATATATAATGGGATAAACAATGGTGTTTACAAGTGTGGGTTTGCAACGAAGCAAGAACCCTATGACGAAGTAAGGAATTTTCTTCTTGCAGTAGTATTCAGGTCTTAAAACCACTTTATTATTGATATCCTTATCATTTGCTATGCGGTCTACGAATCTTCATTGATCTGTTCTGCAGGCTGTGAAACAATTGTATGATGCCCTGGCCAAATGTGAAGAGATACTTGGCAAGCAGCGATACATATGTGGAAACAGGTTGACTGAAGCAGATATTCGGTTATTTGTCACCCTTATAAGATTTGATGAGGTATATATATTAAATTTCAGCATGTAATATACAAGTTTTGAGTTTTCTCGTCTGTTTCACCTTGTCACCACATGATTTTTTTTAGACTGCTTAGAGGTATGTTATTAGCCTTGAACCATGGCTAGCATTATTGGAGATATATGCTGACAGTTGTATAATCTAATTTTAAGCCGAATTGGTTTGGTGTTCGAAATAGGATTTGTTGTAACATCTACTTGTTCAAAATGGTTCACCAACATTGAGGTACATAACAAGATAACCGTGACTCACGAGAAATCGTTTATATATATGGTCATTACTAATACTCTTGAGTTCCCTCATTTGCACTTAGGAATCGACGGTTTCTTCAAATTTAATTATATCTCTTTTCCCTTATACTGAACAACTTAGAGGAGCATATGTGAAAGCTTTTGCTGTAATAAATTAAAGTTTGTTTCATATTCATCTAGCTCATCCCTTATCTTCCAATGATATACCCAAATGTCTAGAGTAGTTTGGGCAGTGATAGTTGTGTTATTCTGGCAAAGACGAGACATTAGGTAACTGGCTTCCTCTTCTGTTTTCTGGCTTGTTAAACAGTAGTTAAACAGTACTGATTTCTACTTCCCCGAACACACATAAGCATGAAAAGGGCTGCTTATATTTCTGGATGTAGAGACTGGAAAGGGTTGACACCTGAAAATGAGGCAGCTGCTAACATCTTACATCTCCTAAGCTCACAAAAACTACAACCATGTAAAATCGAACACTGAATCAGGATTTTTGGCCCGTGTCTTATTGCTTCACTTAGGCTTGGTTGAGTGCTTTCAGGCATTATGTAGTTAAATTGTTCTTATAATCATAACTATTTGAGCTTGTTGTGATCACAGGTTTATGTAGTTCACTTCAAGTGCAACAAGAAACTGTTACGTGAGTATCCGAATTTGTTCAATTACACGAAAGACATAAATCAGATCCCCGGCATGTCAAGCACAGTCAATATGCAACACATCAAACGACATTACTATGGAAGCCATCCTACGATCAATCCTTATGGGATCATTCCTCGTGGCCCAGATATTGATTATTCATGCCCTCATGACAGAGAGAAGTTTTCTGCATAATTTCTATACACTAAGAATCCAGAATGTGTTATATTGCATCAATGAGGAATATTTCATGTGTCTTGGAAAAGTTGAGGTGTGTACATTCCGTTTGTGATGTTGTCATATTGTGTACTTATAAGTCGCTTTGTGAAAGACAGAAATAAACAACTAGCTTGTTTCTCCTTAATAAAAAATTTCTGATGAATTTAGACTTTTGCATGTAGATGGGAAAGAGAGTACCAATTCGAATTCTATTTTTATAATAAACATGGTGCAAAATTGAGAGAGACTAGGGTAAGAAAATCCTCATAAATTCTTTTTAACTCACGGAAGAGTGGTTATTTGATTCCTATAGTTAGGAAAAGTATGATTGTTAGTATGGGACTACTATCTATTAGTAATTAAATTGTTCTTATGATTATGCACTACACTTCAACTACTGCAACAAAGAAACTCCTACCAGAGTATCCCAATTTGTTTAATTACATATAAGATCGCCAGCACATATGGCATATCGAGCATTACTATGGAGTATGGAGGTTATCCTACTATAAATCCTTATGACAATTTCTTATGCATTCTTAAAAAGTCCTGAATAGAAATATGCAAAAGTGGCATATAGACTGTTCTGTCGCACTCTTTTGGACTGGTATAATTGAAGCTTTCTTGTTTCTTCTGTCTACAATTTAACATCACTAGCCAATATGCTCATGAAGAGTTTATGATCTATCATGGATTGGATTAGAAAGAAAACGACCACAGCTGCTAACCTTCCTGCAAGAGCTGAAATTCTTGGCAAGAATGGTTAAAACTGCGAATTAACTCTCGGAAGGTGTGGCTGTACTGTAATTAAGGTCTGAAATATAAGGGACTTCTGTGTGGTGGGAATTGACATGTTATTATCTATTATGCATCTATTTTTTCTTGATAAGAAACTGAGAGAAAGCTTATGTTGATTGAAAAAGGATTTACAAAGTAAAGAACAAGCTATCCGCAACATATCTTTACATGTAGGATTCTGAAAAATTCAAGCTCTATGAATCATTTGTATCAACAAAAGATCTATGCCTTGTTATTGTTGAAGCTACAATGTTTGTTGAATATAATGGATTATTTTTTATGATGATTTGATGGGAAATGATCACATATAAATGAAAACCACATTTGCTAGAACCGAGACAGATAATGAATTCAGATTTATTACTAAATATTAAGTGAATATTATTCGGAATTCAGATTTATTGTACATCTGAAAATTGCAGTAATTGTATGTCAATAATGTTCGCTATTTTGACAGATTTTTTATGAATTGTTGAGTTTCAGTTCCAACATGAACTCTTTACCAATGAGCAGTGATTCTTCCGAGATTTCTACTGTAAGAACATTGTTCCCACTTGCCTTAATAACAGAGTTCTCAATCAGCTCTGTTCCTGTGGTAATCTTCACCTCATACCCTTTCAATTTCTCTACATTTTCTAGTCCTATAAAAGTCACTTTGTTTATGATCCACCTTTGACTCAAAGCGAAATCGCCCTTCAGAACTTCTGATCTAACTCTAACATTGTTCTTTACCATTCCACCATAAAATCTCACCAAACTCCACTTACCTTCCTCTTCTCCCAAGCCCACTTCTTCTCCATCATCCAAGAAAACTTCTCCTGTGCTATTTTCCTTGCTGCTGATAGCCACCAAGAGTTCAAATGGCGTCTTCCTGGCTTCTTTTGTTGTCATGGCCTCTCCTTGCAAGGCCAAAATATTACCTTCTCGAACATGCACATTTATGTGATCAGATGGTGCTGAAAGAGTCACTTGCTTTCCTGGATTTACACTCACCGAATTTGAATAGTTGAAGAGATCAAACCAATTTCCTGCAGGGAAATATGCTTCAACCGAAATTGCTCCTTGCTTTAGCACAGGTGACACAATGACACCTTTTCCAATCAGAAACTGTGTATTGATTCCATAAGTTCCGGTACCTTGAGGGAATGAAAAGAAAAGGGGTCTTACAATAGGAGTCCCTTTTGTGTGTGCCTCATACATTAATGTGTAGAAGTAAGGGAGTAACCTGTATCGGAGCCCAAGCACCTTCCTTGCTGTTGCAGCAACTGAATCCCAAAGATACAGCTCTTGACGCGCTTTAAACTTATCAGAGTGATCTCTTGCAAATGGGTAAAAGGCACCTAACTGCATTTGGAAAATTCACACAATTTCAGAGACACAAAAAACTAAATGTACAAATCCGATCTCTAAAATTCTGAAAAATGGTTTACCTGAATCCAACGCCGGCAGAGTTCTTCAGTTGTGTCTCTAGAATAGCCACAAATATCAGCTCCAACCATTGGAATCCCAAAGAGTCCAAAATTTAAAATGGCTGGAATTGTGTATGCTAAATCATCCCATGTAGCAGCATTATCTCCAGTCCAATGAGCTGTGTACTTTCCGGAGCTTACGAAAGTTGATCTAGTGAGTATAAATGGCCTTTTACCAGTAACATTGATCAAGGCAGTACTTGGATTGAAGATGGAGGTTCTCAGTATCAGGTCCATAGAGAGAGGACTTCTTGACGAGGCCAAACTCAGCACTCAATGACTTAATAGAGGAGTCAATGTTGACAGATTGAATAGAGTATCCATACCCTATTGCTTCTCCAAGTACACAAGATTGTGGAACAAAAATGTTACTCAAAAAGATAAGTAACCGAAAATGATGATTCAGAAATGCTCTAACCATTATTTGTATCAATGAGGTGATTAGTCAACTGGCTTTTTCTTCCATCTTTATAAACAAAATAACTCTGCCTTAACATTTTTTTACCTTTTCAGATCCAAAGTGTCAGGGAATTTTGAATAAACTTGGACATACTGACTTAAAAGACAATGATTCTCCTACTTCCCGGGAGCATTGTCTGTTACAAAATTAGCCATAAGTCAAATTGTTTTTATGATAGTACTACCGTTTCATTTCGTCAAAGTTTTACGTTATTGAATGACTCACACATACCTCCTACTCATAGCACTCTTAACAGTATAGATTTTTTCCATTTTTACATTCAAAAGATGGCACTAGAATGTGGTTAATCTTTAGGAGTAATATTATGTTTATATCATTTTTATATATCATTATATGACAAAAGATAATTGGATGAAAATTTATTTTTAATTTAAAATCAATTAATCATATTTTACCACATAATGATAATATAGGATAAATAAAATATAAAAATGATTTACTGAATTGTTAGATGTTATTTGTGAGGATTATTGAGAGTAGTTATTTTACAAAGAAAAGTTTTTAGTTATGAATATATGTAGTTAATTACCCTAATTTCTTAGTTATTAATATTAATATATGTAGAATGTAGTTATGAATATAAGTTCGTTATGCAATCAAAATATCAATATCATTTGGGACCAAAATTTGGTACAGTAATAATAGGACCCTAAATTGGGAGATATATAAATCGAACTGAAGCAGCTTAACATAATAGGAAAAGGATCTCTAATGTTTTCACTTAACAAAACATACACAACTCTTCCTTTGACTCCAAAAAGAAGCATTGCAACTCACTTGCAATATCCTTTCACGGTAAATTTCATTACACTCTCTTATTACTCTCTCCTGGTATCTGGGTTTCTTTCTGTTCTCGATATTTATCATAATCTCTGGTGGGTTCTCTTTTAATTGATCTATCATGCTCTCCCTTGTTAGAATCCTGATAGATTTTTAATATTCTCTTTGCAATTGATTGTTTGTTATTTTGCTTAGTGGATTTGACTCTTAATTTTTTGCTGGGTTTCTCTTAGTTGAGTTCAAATATCTAAATACGTGTATTTAGATATCGTTGAGTGAACACTCTGTGGCTGCACATGGATATTTATATTTAAAAATCGAGCAAGTTATTTGTAATTAATCAAAATGATAGTTTTTGAAGCTATCTGTGAAGAGAATCTGCTGGTGTTGCCCTCTTATATGCATATTGGAGATCTCATTTAATGAGGTGCTTGTTAATGTGCCTCTAGTTTCTAACTCTTCTAAGAGGTACTCATCAGTAGGCTATTAGCTCTCAGAAGCCGTAAAAAATTGATGTTTGAATTACAAGCAGTGTCTTTCTGAGGAACGGTTGACAGATATGAGGGAATGTAGGAATAGTTTCATGCTTGTATAAGTACAATTAATTATAATGTGTATAAGTACAATCTTAAGGTGTTCAAGCTGGAATGCAAGGTTTCTTCTGCATTTGATTGATTATATGATCTCCATGAAACTCTGTCATAATTGGATACACTTACCTAGCTTACTAAATAAATTTTTGTATTTCACCCTTGTGATTCTTTGCTCCCCTGATGACTCACTTGAAGTCTTTCCTAGCCTTCTGTGAGTTCAGTATCTTATGGTCTGTTTGTATCTTAATATTACCTAGTGGTTTGTCTGCTAGACTTTCTAGCACTGATGGTTAGAAATTGCTAAAGTGGCTAAAATTGTGATTTTGTTTTTTTGGTAATCATGATCTAGTGATAGTAAGAAGATATACTAATTCTGCAATGAATCTTCAGCAGACTATTCGAATGGCTCGGTCTTCAATAGAAGAGATTTCTGAGTCTGGTGCTTTTGCCAGATCTCCCTCCACATTTCATAATGTAATTTCAAGAGATCCAAATTCTCCTTTCCCAGCAGAATCTGGACGATATCATCTGTACATTGCATATGGTTGTCCATGGGCGTGCAGATGTCTTTCGATCTTGAAAATCAAAGGCCTCAGCAGAGCAATCTCTTTCACAGTAAATATTTTGACTGTCAAAATATTTATGTTGTTTTGAACTATATCAGTTCTCATATTTTTCCATCTATTGCAAGGTAGTCAAATCCAAATGGGAAAGAACAAGCAAGAATGATGAGCATATTGGATGGGTATTTCCAGTTTCAGAAACCGAAGAACCTGGAGCTGAGCCTGACCCTTTGAATGGAGCAAGAAGCATAAGGGAACTATATGAGATTGCAAGCAAAAATTACAGTGGAAAATACTCAGTTCCTGTATAACATTCATTTCAAGTGGTTTACATGTTTGAATCTCACAAATTAACTGATGCATTCCTTTTTTTGTCAGGTTCTATGGGATAAAAAACTCAAAACAATTGTGAACAATGAGAGTTCAGAGATAATCAGGATGTTTAATTCTGAACTCAATGATAAAGCAGAGAATGCAGCTATGGACCTTTATCCTCCTCGCTTGCAATCCCAAATTGATGAGGTTAATGAATGGATATATCCTGGAATAAACAACGGTGTTTATAAATGTGGTTTTGCTAAGAAGCAACGCCCTTATGAGGAGGTAATTGCTTCTACTACTTCCATCTTTAAACAACAAATTATGCTTGTGCTATCTGATGAACTAGTGTTAATCTTCCTCTTGCAGGCTGTGAAAAACTTGTATGATACCTTGGACAAATGCGAGGAGATTCTTGATAAGCAACGATATATATGTGGAAACTCTCTGACTGAGTCCGACATCCGCTTGTTTGTCACTCTAATAAGATTTGATGAGTTATGAACACTCGCCTTCCATGTGACATTGTGTTCAAGTCTCTGCATGTACTGTCGAAACTCTGTAAATGTGCTGGATATAACATTGTTTAAGTTAATACTATAGGTTTATGCGGTTCACTTCAAGTGCAACAAGAAGCTGATCCGAGAGTACCCCAATCTGTTCAATTACACCAAAGACGTTTTCCAAATCCCCGGGATGAGCGGCACTGTGAACATGGAACACATTAAGAGGCATTACTATGAAAGCCATCCTTCCTTGGATCCATTGGGAATTATTCCTGTTGGCCCTAACATTGACTACTCTACTCCTCATCACAGAGAGAGGCTTTCTACATGAATTGCAGCATTCTGTCAACCTGATTTATTGATATGAAGTCAGTTTTATTACAATGAATTCTCCATAAAATAGCCGGAACGAACAAACACAAGATAACCCAGTTGAAAATTTGAAAAATATAGCACATAATATTGGTAAAAAATATTACATTTAAACAGTTGAATTAAAGATTACAATGAATTTTTTGGACAAAAGAGTAATTTGCTAGAAGGTATGAGAAGAGAGACAGAGGGAGAGAGAGAGTTGAGCTTGTTGGCACTGGGATCGTTTGAGTGCGGTTCCACCGCTCGCACACAAGCTTCGCACCGCCTCCGACTCCTCCGGGCACACCTCCGACACCAGGCACTGTGCCAGCGCACGGTTCAGGTGCCGACACGCTGAATCCCGCGTCCGAGATGATGATCCAACACGCTTATGGCACTCGCAGAGCGCCTTCTGCAGCCTCTCGCACCCGCCCATCGTCGCTTCCCCTTGCATCGACGGGCTCTGTTCAAAGAGTCAATAAATTGAGGAAAGAAAAATATTGATTCAATTCGAATCAAATTTTATCATAAACCGGGTTTAATTCTATTGTGTTGTAATTAAATTTCTATTTTAAAAAAAAAAATAACTACTTTCTAAAGTGTTTTTCTTTTTATTTTTAACAAATAATCATAATTTTCCAACCATCGTGATAATAAAAAAAATGATAAAAATTTGGATCGAAAATCAATAACTATATTTGGTTAAAAATCGTATGAAATCTTATGTTAAAAAAAGTTTATGGGTGACAAAATTTTATGAATTTATGGATAATATGATCATGGGAGAGTCTCAAATATAGTAGTGATAGAGATCTTAATTTAGCTAGTCCTTATTTCCATAATTTTGCTACCGATTATTGAAAATGTTCCATTGGAGGTTTAACTAAAACACAATATAATTATTTCAACTTCATTTCAAAACTTTTTCCTACAAATTAATATAAAAATTTTAAAAATAAAAAAAGCTAGCAGTTAGTCGAAAATTTTGTGTTGTTACGTACTGTTTCAGGTTCGAATTTCTTAATTCTTAAAATTTAAACAAATGATCATGACGGTGAAATGTTTTACTAATCATTTACAGTAATTAATCGAAATACATACAAACTGATCCAAACATACTTTTAAAAAAAAAATTAGAAATCTTCATCTATCAAACAAATAATTATTCAATATAATTATACTAAACCTTTAAGAATTTAAATAGCATCAACAACTTGGCCATTAGATTCAATGAAGAGGCAATTAAAGCCAACGCTGAGGTTAAGGTATACGTTAACAAACACATGCTTATGAAATCCAATCTATCATCATCAAAGTAGAAGATTAATTAAATAAATAAAACATGTTTATTAAAGAGTAAACAACATATTCTCACTTGAGGTTTAGTGAAATTTTTAGGTGATACCAATTCTTTCATTTATTTTAAATTATCACCTTTAATCTAATTATGTTCCCTTTATTTTATCAGTAAAAGGATAAAAAATACCTTTTATTTTTTTTTACATTTTCTTTGTTACTTTCTTCTCCCTTTCATTTACATTTCCCTTATCTCCAATCTCCACCAGGTTCTTCCTCTTCTCCTCTTTTCCTTCTCTCTCCACCAGATCTTCCTCTTCTTCTTCTTCCCTCCTCTTTTCCTTCTCCCTTTCTTCTTCTCTTCTCTCTACCAATTGTTTCCCCTTGCCATCACCTCCAAAAACCCGACACCATCTAGCCACACAGCTCACCGTTGCCACCCACACTTTTCCAACTTTTTTTCACCCAAAACCACCACCATCTGCCTCCTTGAACCTCCCACATCAAAACCTTAGCCTTTCCTCAGCTGAAACCAGTCGTTCCCACTTGGAAAACGCCGACCACAACTGGATTTTTTTTACGTGTCGCGTGATTGTCTCTAGCCGGATTCCGGCTGATTCCGACGGCCTCAAACGATATCACCCCTGCACTTACATGCATCTCCCCTTCAAAAACTCCAACCTTCCCAACCACGATTGCCCGCCATTCACCAGCGCCATTCAACTTTGGGTTTTGCGAAATCAGCTGAAATTGGGTTTGATTGTAGGCTATTTTTTTTAGTTGTTGAATTGGAGTTTGATTGGATTGTGGAATTGATTTTTGATTGTTAGGTGTAGCTGGTTGCCAGTGGGGTATTCTGGTTGAAGTGATGGTGTTCACTTTGTATTGGGTGGTGTGGGAGCCATGTTTTATCTGGTTCTTCAGGAAATTTTCCTCTTGGGTGTGAGCTGTGATGTGAAGCTGCTAGGTGTATGGAGGATTTTTGTGCAGTTTTTTTTTCTTCTTTGATGTGCCTGGGATGTATAATTGATGAATGATGTGTTTGTGCTTTGTTTTGCTGGCATGTTTTTTGTATAGGCTTAATAGTTGTTGGTTTTTCTTGTTTTGGATGTGGGTTGATTTGTAAAGGATTGTGCATCCTTGTTCTCTTGCTGTTTTTTTTTTTTGTTTTTTGTGTTGCTCATCCCTTGTTTCTAAATCAAGGAAAGCAGTCTTGTAGGCAGTTAAGTGTACTCCTTTATCTTTATAAAATTATCATTTACCTAAAAGATTTGTAAAGTTTTCTATGATGGCTGAGAAATTTGTTTGGATGGAGAGAAAACTGAAGATTTTGTTTTAGAAGGGAATTTTCATGAGAATTGTTTTTATTGAAGACCAAAAAGAGGTGTTACTGGAAATGTTATTCTTGAGTAATTTGACTGAGAAAGAAAGTAATTAATTTTTTTTTTTTTTTTAAATTGAGAAGAAATGATATAAGTAAAAGAGAAGAAAATGTAAATGAAAAAGGAGAAGAAAGAGAAGAAGAGGAGAAGAGATGGAAGAACACGTAATAGAAGAAAAGAAAAGAAAATATATCAAACCAAAGGTAATATGGTAATAATATAAGGTAGAAGTTAAAATTCACTAATAGTATTAATTTAAGAGTAAAAATTTATAATAAATGAAATTAAGGTTTCAACTTAATATTTCGTTAAACTTTGGGTGAAAATATGTCGTTTACTCTTTATTAAATTACTCATTCTTTCTGTTCAAGTTTCTATGTGTTGTTAATGTTTGTCGGTGTTCGAAAATTCCAGTCAAATTATATAAACAAATCATCACCTAACCTCTCGTTTAATTACGTGTCTTTGTCATGAAATCATCATACGGATATATTTAACAAATACAAAGTAGAATTATTTTATGTTTGGATAAGAATCCAAAAGTTGC
>WYDK02118171.1:12120-32072 GCA_009867345.2 Toxicodendron radicans
ATACACTTTAAGGAAACTGTCAAGCAGGCCTCGACTTTCCTTCATTTCTGCAATTCCTCTGTTTGGTTTCGGTTCCTATTAAGGTTTATTTTCTACGTAATTTTTACTTGGTTTCTGTTCTCATTATACAGTTTAATATTATTCGCAATCTGTTTATTTACGTTATTGGTACAACAAATTGTAACTGATCAAAACAGTTAGGAAGTTTCAAATTCGTAAATCAGAAAACCAGATTCATAAAACTGAAAATAACAGATTTTAAAAAAACTGGAACTGCTGGACACTGGAAATTGCTGCATGCCGCGGCATGCCAGCACAGCCTTTTTAATGCTGCGGCATTGCCTTCTCTGGAATCTGGTCACAATTCGGCTGCCAATCTTGCAGCCAATCTTGCTGCCTTGCTGCCACAAAAGGTTCACTTTTCAACACTGTTGCTCTGTCTATAAATGCAGAAAATTTATAGTTGGAGTGATAATCTTAACTATTATATGTAGTCATTCCTTCTAAAATTGATCCATTTCCAATATGTTTACACATAGTTATAACTGCAGCTTTTTAAGTCTGAACTGAATTTTTTTTTTGTATGTGCATACTTATCTAGGTTATTCCTGGGGAACATTCTACTGTCAAACAATACTGCAGATGGTTTCTTTTGTTATCACTTCAATCTAGACTTGTTAAGTTCATCTCACTGGTCATTATGGGTCATAGGTACTTTAATTTGTCATCTTCAATCTTATTCAAGCCACCCCACAGGGTCACGTTTTATCCATACCACATGATTTAAAGACATGCATATGTGGTGTAGAAACAAATTTCGAAAAAGTTGGCAGTGTCACTAACTACTTGGTGATCAGACTTACTGTCCATTTGAGCTTATACACATGTATTTGTCTACTTACTGTTAATGATAATGTATACGGATGTATAATTGACTAACATCCAGAAGTTGGCCTGCTCTTCCTGAGTATGCAAATTGCAATCTGGAGTGCTGTATGCTCATCACTTCATATGTAATCTGGTAAATATATTATACTTGTTAGATAATGTAACGATTGTTTATAGACCACATGTTTTTCTTACTAGCAATTTGTTTGATTCGGGAAAAGCCATCCTCAGGCATACTTTTGGAAATAGAAGTTCTTCCTTTCATGAGACCTTCGGAATAATGTTTAAAAATCAGATAATCACATATTTTGGGGAGCCCCTAATCATCTTTTTTCTGAAATATTCTATGTAATGATTGAGGACTTGAACTTTGCTTAATTATTTAATTACTTAACACATATGAAGACCTTTATTGATTAAGATACTGTTATGTTTTACTTCGTTTGGCTGAATTGGACCTTCTATAATATGATACATTTGACAAAATCTAATCCCACACATGAGTTTGAGATCAGTGGGGTGCAAAATAATATGATCAAAGAAAAATAATGTGCTGTGGATCTGCATGTAGTGGAGGGGTCCCTGGAATATATGGTTGCATTATTGACGAAGTTGTTTAGAACTTTTTAATTTATATATATATATATATAAACAAATTTATGTTCCGTGGAGTCATTCTTCATGTTTAGTAGGCCGTGTGTACCAATCACTTCAAATTGCTTAAGTCACTAGACTTTTGCTTTATCACACTGCCAACGGGATTGGTATCTCTGTCACTTTCAACTTAGAACTTTACATATGCAATTATTTTTACTTTTGGCCGCTTTTCCCAAGTTTCTAGCTTCTCTATCTATCTTAATTTTATCGTTTCACTTAATTATCACGTGCATTGTGCTTTTGTCTTTACTGTACAATATTTGATAGAAATACAGATAAATATCTTCATCTTCTCTGTTGCATTATTGAAAGGAGCTGAGTTCACACTTCAGCCCCAGGCATATCTGTATCATGTGGGACAGCCTTTATTCTTGAACTTGGCCTAGTGTGGTAAAAACCTCACACTTTTTAGTTTCACACATAATGTCATTGGATTCTTACTCTCTCAGTAATAGATGCGTTACTGTAATAATGCATAGCAGAAAGAGAGAATGCATGATTTGATACTATTAAACTGTGTGAATTGATAAAAAAAAAAAAGAGCTTATATATAGATGTGTTAACATATAAACAAAGATACAAATATTCAGATATGCTGAAAATGCACTTGTATGTTGTTACTTACAGAAAAATCCTAAAAGGACAAAGACAACAGGTTGTTCTTATGTAGTAGTACTAGAGGGTTTCACTTTCACCTCAACTTGTACAAGACTGATTGACTGTGAAGTTCACCATACTTGTTTCAGGTTCCAATAATATCTTAACTGAGAGACCAATGTCAGCCCCAGTTATGGAGCCTCTTCAATCTGATAGTGTAGAATCTAAAAAAGCTGAGGTTAGCACTTCATATAGACCTTCTTTTTTTATGAATAAGACCTCATTGAAACTGGCTCTTCAGTGATCAACAAGATGTTGTGGATGAGATTGCAACGCTTCTTAGCTTTAATAGGGAGGCAGACTACTCAACAGTTAAAGGGAGGACCATTGAATCATATCATCTGCTGAATTTGCCTACTTGTGAGGACCAATAGATTGCCTGAGAACTTGGATTTTATGGTGTTAATTATCTTCAAACAGAAATGAGTCACTGCTAAGATCTAGAGAAAGAAAAAATAATGGATTTTGTCCATACAAAGGAACAGAAGAAAGATACAAAGCTAGTAGCTTTAGCTTGTGTGGGGTAGCAAAAGCTGCTAAACCACTTAAAATGACTGGTTTCTGTACGTGGTTCACAGCTCTCAGGCCCAATTTAATCAAATCCTAGCATAATGAGTTTCCGTAAATATGTCAAGAATAGTGAGTCCTCAAATTTCTTTTTTCTTTAGCCATAGCCTCCATTTCAAAGATTCTTCATCACCTTCAGCTTCCAGCTTTTGTATGGAATATCTATAAAATTATATTTAAAAGGAAAAGATTGCAAGAAGATTCAAGTCCGGAAACTCCCATATTGGATATGATAAGCCTAATCCTTAACAATGCCTAAACAAAGTGAGACCTGTCAGAAATAATAGTGGAGGTCACTGTAAAGAGAAAAGCACTTTTATCCTTGCCTATAAATTAGAGCCATTTGAGTACCAACACATCTCAGTTTCCTAAAATTCTTCCTATTCTATTCCCTATTCAAGCTCTTCTCCATCTGAGCTTTGCAAAATATGGTTGGTGTCTCTAGTCTCTTAAGTTTCTCATTCTTCAAGTTATTTTCATGGTCAATGGAGTCTCCTTATTATATTAGCCATAAATATTATTTTGTTGATCTTTGACAAATAGAAATGCACCCTTTAATTATGTTAACAGGATCAGACGAAGAATTGGTCTGCTGCCGTTGCAGTAGACTATAAGGGATTTCCTGCTGACAGATCTACGACTGGTGGTTGGGTTCCTGCTGTTCTTAGCTTAGGTATGATATGAAACTAAAATTGCAATTCTTTTGCTCTGCCATTCACCAATTGCTTTGATCTCTCGGAACTCTACCAACCGTACATGAAATTTCCTGGTGAATCATATCGATCACGAATTCTGAAACTGATGTTTAAGTGAATTATGAGTTTTTAACTTCCTTCTTTTTCTTTTTTTTTTCTCTTCTGGATCAAAAATTTTAAGTTCAGTTATTACTTCTTTAATATTTGTTCTCACTTGGTTTTAGACAATTTACGCAAACTTCTTTCTTTTTTGTTCTATTTATGGAAAAATTCAATGCTGAAGAACTTTTCCCTCAAGAAGAAAAGTTGTCAGAGACAATGTTCTAAATATGCACTGATAGCAAAACAATTTCAATATGCTAAAACATTAAACATTTTTCCAGGCATTGAGATATGTGAGCGACTCTCAACAATGGGAATAGCAGTGAACCTTGTGACATATTTGGGTGGAACAATGCATCTTTCAAGTGCTACTTCTGCCAATATAGTTACTGACTTCATGGGTACCTCATTTATGCTATGTTTACTGGGGGGCTTCCTTGCTGACTCCTTTTTAGGCAGATACAAAACAATTGCAATATTTGCCACTGTTCAAACTGTTGTAAGTTTTTAATTCTTCTATCCTGTGGTTTTATTTTTATATTTGTACTTTTTTCCTTTTCTATGACGGTAAGTGCTATGATAATACTCAACCAGGGGACCAGCTTATTGGCTATATCAACGAAGCTGCCAGAGCTGCGGCCCCCTCCTTGCCATGCTGCCCAAGTTACTCAATGTCAACGAGCTAATGGATTTCAAATGGGAATTTTATATCTTGCCTTGTATCTAATTGCACTGGGGACTGGTGGCCTAAAATCAAGCGTTTCAGGATTTGGAACCGATCAGTTTGATGAGAAAGACGAAAAGGAAAGGACGCAAATGGCCTACTTTTTTAGTAGGTTCTTCTTTGTCATCAGTACAGGGACTTTAATGGCTGTCACAGTGCTTGTTTACATTCAAGATGAAGTTGGTCGAAGCTGGGGTTACGGAATTTGTTCCATTTCAATGTTTATTGCTATAGTGATATTTTTATCAGGAACTCGAAAATACAGATACAAGAAATGCTCAGGAAGTCCCATAGTTCACATCTGCCAAGTGGTTGTGGCTGCCGTAAAGAAGAGGAAGATCGAACTACCTTCTACTGACTTCTTATATGAGGACATAACTGAAAATGTGAGAATCCAGCACACGAATCAGTTCCGGTAAACAATTTGTTCCATACAAACTCTGTAGATAAATTTGAAATATTGCTAATAGTCTATATAATGTTAGCTTCCACTAATCTCTCAACTTCACCAAGTCCAACTCCACAAAATTCAAGTCCAAAAAAATGGCTGCAAATTGAATATCAGTTTACCACTCTTCTTTATCCAGCTGTTTAGTCATAGTTTAGCCGTAGTATCAACTACCTGAGCTCATGCCTTGATGAATCTTCCATTGTTCTAGTGTCATATTTTCAATAAATTGTATCAAATAGTTAGTTGTTCTCTTGGAATCCAATTAAATCATCCCAATCAGTTCTCTAACCTAGCAGTCAGCTAGTGTTATATCTGCCTCACAAAATGCTCTCTAATCTATCCATTACCTTTTGTCTTCCCCATTATCCCTTTCTAGTTTCAGTTGGGCCGATTTGATCATTATGTTGCTTTTTAAATGCAAATCTTGTAAAAACAGTTCTCCACTAAAATTGGGGAAGGAAAAAAAAATGCCATTTTACTTTTAGAAACCTTGAAATATATTCGTGACAGGCTTCAACCTTTAATTCTCGTCTTGTTTAATAAATACTTGTTTCATAAATCTTTCCCACTGTGCTTCATGTTATAGCTGCTTGGACAAGGCCTCTGTTGTGACAAAAGCTGATTATGAAATTGACGGTTCCTTCGCTCACAACCCTTGGACGCTCTGTTCAGTTACCAGGGTGGAAGAGGTGAAGATGACGATTAGCCTACTTCCAATTTGGGCAACAACAATCTTATTTTGGTCCACATATGCCCAGATGATCACATTCTCAGTAGAACAAGCTTCCACCATGGAGAGATCAATAAGACATTTTCAAATTCCAGCTGGTTCCCTCACTGTCTTCTTTGTGGCAGCCATATTGCTCACTTTGGGAGTTTATGATCGAGTGATCATACCACTCTGTAAAAGATGGAAAGGAAAACCAGGTAAGAGAAGTAGGTCTCAGAAACCTTATGAAAATTTTGATATTTAATTCCATTTACATATCTCATAAAAATTTATTCAATGGCATATATGCATAAGATCATTAATCAGATCTAGAGAAGTGGCACCCTATCAACTGTTCATTATCATATGCAGCTATAACTATAGTTCTTGTGGAATCCAAATACCACTTGAAAAGTTTTTTTTGAGTTATTCACTCGCTTGGTTTTCTAAACAGGATTTACCAACCTACAATTGATAGCTATAGGACTCTTCTTGTCAGCTGCTGGAATGGCAGCTGCGGCGCTAGCAGAGGTCAGACGTCTATCAGTAGCAAAAGCCTATGGTACTACCACGAAAACTTTACCGATCAGTTGTTTCTTTTTGATCCCACAATTCTTTTTGGTGGGTGCCGGAGAAGGATTTATATACACTGGTCAGCTAGCTTTCTTCATCAGTCAATCACCCAAAGGAATGAAAACAATGAGCACTGGCCTTTTCCTTACAACTCTTTCACTTGGGTTCTTTTTTAGTAGCCTTCTGGTTTCCATTGTGAAGGCTGTAACTGGAAGTAGAGGTAGACAAGGTTGGGTCGGTGATAACATAAACAATGGGAGACTTGATTGTTTCTATGGACTTCTAGCTGCATTAAGCTTCATTAATTTTGTATTATTTCTTATTTCTGCATCATGGTACAAGCGAAGAACAATTAAACGGGTTCCAGAGATGGAGATTACAGTGAAAGGTTCATCAGCTGAAGAGAAGCACTAGGATTAGCTTCCAGTGCTTGAACATTAAAAGTCATGTCATGGCTTGTAACCCTTTTAAATTCAACTTAAGGATTGTACTATTGTTTCCTTGCAAGCTTATTGTATCAGAAACAATAAAATGCAAAGAGAAATCTGTAGAATGGACTGTAATGTTTGTCATTAATAGGCTGATATTTTGTGTACCCATTTTTGCTCAGATATATTACCTTTTTTGTTATTTTTGTGTAGCTTGTTTTCAACATTTCCCAGAAGTTTATCATTTTAGTAACATTCCTCATCTTTATGCGCCATTAGCCCAATCTTTCTAACATATTATCAAATCTCAGGTAGAAGTAGGTAGACACCCATTGCAAGCATGAAAGTTACAGCAAATGAATTGGCCAAAAACTAAGAGCATTAATGTTATTATCACCACAATTATCTTAGATGGAATGTGACGTGGTTTCTTCACCACCATGGACGAAGTGACTTACAGCAAATCTTATATTGGGATGCACCACATTTTCAAGGGATAAAGTTTCACTTTAACTAAATGGGACAGAATTTAATTCGATGGGTCATTGTAATAAAGATTACCAGTGGGAATATCATTCAACCAAGTACCAACCATAACACACTAAATTTGGACATCCAATTACAATAAGATTTTCGCTTCATTTCACATGCCAACTACATGGAAATGGAATCACAAAAGAAGTTTGTAAGGCCCTGAAGGAATCCCAAATCTTTAAAAACTTATGCAGTTTCCCAACAATATGTAGTAGGGAAGGGTTGAAGAAAGAAAGTTAAAAGCGCTTTCGCAATGGATTTATGAAAACAGAATTAACCACTTGGAAAGGTTTTAAGTTTTAAGATTAACAGCTTTTTAGTTTTTTACCCAATTTTTTTCCACTTGGAAAGCAAACAAGGTAATAACTAACTATATTTATTAGGAGCCATTGTTGGCGGCAATAGACCATGAATGAATGATTCAAGGTTAGGTTAGATCTAATGGTTAAGAAACAGAGTCTCCCAAGGATCTGACAGAACACATGAATAAGTCCCCAGGGACAAATGGCTGTATTAAATTCCTTCAGTGTAGGAGCATGGTTAAGGGACCACTTCTACGGATTCAATAAACCCAGCAACTAATTAAATGAGGTCATAACATAGTTCAAAGATCCACATCCTAATCTCTAAAATTAAGAAGACGATAGTTCCAAATTTTGACAACCCAAATCACATTCAAACAATTAAAACAAATAGAAACGAGACTACAAGAAAGAAACAAACAGTTACGAAACTGAGATCACTTTCATTTCTTGGTTGTTAAAGACAAACCTTGATTAAGAAATGGGTGACACAAAATCAAATGCACAAGTGCACAAGCACAACTGTTCCCATCAGGGTCAGGGTCAGGGTCAGGGTCAGGGTCAGGGTTAGGGTTGAACCTGCTTTCAGCACTAAACTCTTCTTCACTGGTTTCTCCTCCACTTCCAACTTTATTTACCGTTGTGGACTTATGGTCTAGGAAAGAAGTCATAATACATAATACATTCAGATCTCCATATTTCAGTCGTAAGAACTCATTAGGCATAATACCATCACTGTTATTTTACCGATAGTACCAGGTTTGTATGCGTGTCCTCAAACAGATCTCCATATTTCAGTCTCACTGAACCACAAGACTTAACCGCAATAAAATGTAGGTTATAAAGAAGAAACCAATATTCTCTGGGTCATAACTGACTTGGACAGGCTGAAATCAAGATATACACAGCAAATGGCCAACTTCACAGGTTAAAGACCCAGGATTTGGTGGACTACGAGAGCATAAGCAGGTTTGGTTTAAGTTGAAGGTAGTGGATTTTGTACCTTATGCCATACGAACCCTAACCCCATATTGTAAATGTGGCAAAGAGAGATTATAAAAAGAATAAAGGGGAAATCTCTCAGGCAACTCTATTTTAAATGCATCTGTGTTCCTTCAGTAAATTCTTCATTTAATGATGTCTTTACAATCGACCAAATTCCCACTTCCAACCCTCTTAGTGTAGAGAAAAGGAAAATGCCTCAAAACCCGCATTAAGACAGCTAAACTTTAGCTATAGCAAATCGCAATTGAATAAATAGTCTAGAAAAGCTAATACAGATTCCAGATCATCATGTATTTCACCGAAAACAAGAAGGTGCCAAATTCACAAGAATCATAAATATAAATGACATGATCCCAAAGGAATATATATATGAATAAATAAGCATTAAAACTCCATCAATGGAAGCAGTAACACCTACAGACACATAAAGTAGTTAAAATGAAAAAAAAACAACAAAAAGATACAGGGTATTTGAGATTCTTACTCTTCCTAACATACATGATTCGGCACTGTAAGCAACAAGAAATGAATCTCAAACCCCTAATACTATTACGAAGCAGCCATAATAAACTAGCATCATAAACCAAAACCTAAAACAGCATACCAAAACTAAAATGCATCCTTGAGCAAAAGAAAATATCTTTTGTCCCAACTCAGAAACCCTTTTTCTTCATCCTCCTCCTCTCCTTGCACTTATTTTCATAATTTCCTACCTCATAAATCAATCCTGAGACTCATTCCTCTTGATGGATCCTCCTTCACCTTCCCTCTCCTCCAACAACTTCCCTGCTTCCTCATCAGCCTGTGCAGCCTTCTTCTGAGCTTCCTTCGCCTTCAATGCCTGCAATTTCGAGTGATTATAATAGGCAACCCCCAAAAACGCCAACCCATATCCAAACAGATTCACAGGAGTCACGGTATCCTTAATCACAGACCACGAAAACGCGATCAACAACCAATCCTTAACAACACCAGCCACATTCATAGTCAAAGCAGACGTCTTTCCAACAAGCAAGAAAACCGCAAGATTCAATGCGAAAGCACAAAGAGAATTAGTCCCAAAAATCACGAAATCAAAATGAAAACTGGATTTGCTCCTCAATACCGGCAACTCCACAAAAATCCAGGGAACAAGCAAGAAAACCAAACAACAAGGCGCAACATAATACAAAGACGTAATAGGATTCAAAGTAATTCCCTTTGATGTGAGCAAGATTTGAATCATTACCAATCTTGTTGCCTCAAAAGCAACGGCACCCAATTGCAAAATAACCCCCCACGTGTCAAATCTTGCCTCACCATAAGCTGCCACAGCGACACCAAAGGAGATCGACAACATATTAGCCATGGTATCAGTCTTGAAATTCTCTTTCTTGAAAAGAACGCTGATGGAGTAAACGGCGACAGGCATTAGGGCTTTCAACATCTGGATGAAGGAAACGGAGAGATAGATATAGGCAGAGTTAGAGAGCCAGAGACTGAGAGAATATAAAGCGCCGATGGGGACGACGGAGGAGAGGTAAAGATCTCGTGACATAGAGACAGGCTCGACGAATTTGAAGACCTTGATGAGGAGAAATGCAAGAGTAGCACAAAAGGACATGTGGATCATGGTAAGAGAGATAGGGAAGGGCCAATTGTACATCTTCTTGTCGAGGATGTACTTGTTGTAAACGATGACGGTGAAGGAGAGGAAGATCCATATGGCGACGTAGGTGTAGGATAGCAAGATCTTCTTGATGACACCATCGCTGAGAGCACCACCCTTGCCCATTGTTTGTTTGATTGATTGATTGGTTTAGAAAAGGAGGGGTGCGTAGGATAAGCAGTGAGGGGGGTGAGGGTTAAGGGTGGGGAGGGAGATCGGAGAGGAAGGGGGAGAAGAAGGTACAGTGTAAGAGGGAGGTATGTTTTGAGTGAGATTTGGAATTGGGAGTAATAAGTCTGAGATTGAGAGTTTAGGGGTGGGCTTAATGGGTTGGTTGTTTTGGGCCACTCTTTCTACTTCTTTAGATTTTCACATTATATTGAATATAACTACTTTAGAGATTTATTTAGGAATTAATGACATCATAAATAGAAAGGATTGAAATCCGGAGGGGATGTGTAACGCGCGTTCATAAGATTGGTAAAATTCACGTGCACGTTGTTGCTGTGCTGTCAGCTGTGTTGACGACGTGACGTGCGCGCGCTGCATCAGGTGAGTCGCTCACTTTCCTTGCTTCTGTTTACGCTTTTTGGTTCTCCCAAAACAAATAAAAATGTTAATTTATAGGTTAAGAAAGTGTGATTAGTGTGTAGATTCAAAGGGATTAGACAGTCCACGTTACCATACTTAATAATAGTTCAAATTTCATTAATAGTGTTGACTTGGCTGCGTTGGGATCAGAAAAATACAAGGTTTGGTATGTAAAATACCTAACATAGTTTTAAAATTAGTCATTTAGATGTAGGCCATTAAGAATAGTCACATTGACTAATTCTATTCTACAGGATAGAGATGGAGACTTTGTGGAACAATAACAAATTCTTCTTGCCCCTTAAAAACCATGGATGGACATGGCCTTGTTTGTAATTGGTAAATTAAAGATGTTATTATTTTCTAGGCTTTTTTACTTTGGACCTTCTCATTTGCCTGTGCCAAAGCCAAACTGTTAGTTACGTGTTCATTTTCATCGGAATTCAAACAATTTTTTATTGTGATTTCGACAGCGTCTGACTACTTGCACTTGCACAAGACCTAAACTACACGTTTACATTTCGAGGCAACAATCAAGCATGTATTATTCTTAGTAAACCAAAAAAATAAAAAAAAAAGTCTAAACCAAATTGAATTAAAAGCAGTAAAGCTTGCTTTATTGGTTAGAGAGTTGACATGGTGGGTGGGACGAATTTAAGATGCTGGAAAGACGAATCACAACGTTTGACATGTCCGGACGCCTTTTCCAGTTATCATCCACGCAGTCCTTGGACACAAGAGCCATCTTCAATAAACATTGTAACAAGAAAAACTCAATTAATTACTTATGACTGGATCAACTTCATATCTACACATGACTTGGTTTGGAACAAATCACCAATTATCAAATGACTCTCTCCACCACCTCCAGTCTAAACAAAATGGCTTACCAAGTACTATGATTTCATCAATTCCAGTTTGAGAGAGAGAGAGATTTACCTGAAAAACTGAATCTTTGTGGTACTGAATGAGGTTTGGATCTAAGCATTCTAACAGCTTGGCCATAGGATTCTCTGTGTCATTTAACATTGATAGCATCTGCAACCATATATTACATTCATTTAATTATATGCTTTTCACTACGGATTCACAGCCATTAAGAATAATGGCATGCACTTAACACATGATAGGATTCAAACATACATAATCCACCAGAGAGCGATGTTCACTGTACTGATCGTTTCCAGGACTTGCATCTCTACTCAGTGCTTGTTGCCCCGTAATTAGTTCCATTAGAACAACTCCAAATGAATACACATCACTCTTTGTGGTCACACATCCATCTCTTACATACCTATGGTTGTTAAGACAAAAATGTTCTTTACTAGAGAAGATGACTACAAAATCTCCATAAATAAAAAGCATCAACATTAGGAAAAGCACACAACTCACTCAGGGGCAAGGTAACCAAAGGTGCCAACAATTCTAGATGCCGCAGCTGCAACTTCAGGAGAATGCTCTAATAATTTTACCAGTCCAAAATCTGCAATCTGCTTGAAACAAAGTCAGCATTAATAGCATGAAATGCACAACTTTCCAAGAAGGGGATCTTATCAGCCATTCTTAGAATATGCCAGTCTGTATGCTGGCTGTCAATGTCATTATGCTGATTCATTCAACATATTTAGCTATGGTTAATATATTTATCTTGTGAAGGAAATCAAGAATTACCTTTGCGCGGAAATTCAAATCTAACAGAATGTTGCTTGTCTTCACGTCTCGATGGACATAATATGGTTTTGTGCGTTCATGTATGTACTCAAGACCTTTGGCTGCATCAAGAGCAATCTGTACACGTGTAGTCCAAGCAAGAGGCTTATAACCTGCAGATAATTAAAACTCAGCACATAAGAAATAGAACTATTGACACATGATACACAATTTCACAACCATGGTATCAAACTATGAGCTCAAACCCAAGAAAGCATTTCTTCTAGACAAAAATCCTGAATTGAAGTACATAGATGAGACGAGGAATAATGTTGGATTCCTAAACCTTGATTAGTTAGTAAATCCACACCTCTTACGCTGGGCTTGTGCAGATGGTCACTCAGTGCACCATTTTGGGCATATTCATATATGAGAAACAGAGATTCTCCACCAGCTGCGTATCCAATAAGCTCAATCTGATTGTATTATACAAGACAAGAGAAAGGGAAAGTACAATTTCAGAAAAGAAAAGGAAAAACAGAGCAGATTAGTATGGATTGAAGAAAGTGAATCCGTGTACAAACCTGAAAAAGCAACAATATGTCATTATGTAAAGAAAAAATAAAAGAAACTTCTGTCAATTCAGCAAAAGGAGTCCTACCAAGTTTGAATGATGAACTTTGCAAAGGATGTTAAGCTCTGACAAGAACTCTTTTGACTTGGTGTTTTTCATCTGCTTGATAGCCACATCCTACATGCATATAGGAAGAGGCTGTCATTAAGGAATGCATTTTAAGAAATAGTTTTAACTAACAAATTCTGAAACAAATTTACAGGATTCCCTATATACCAACAAAGAAAAATGGGGGAAAGCAAATTGGCTCCTCTTACTTACAATTCCTCTTAATTTTCCAAGGTAAACAGATCCATAAGATCCTTGGCCAATCTTTAAAGAAGTGCTAAAATTGGAAGTTGCATCACGAACTTCATGGTAAGGAAAAACAGTAGCTTTCTCTGAACTAAATGAGGAAATGACGCTTTCTTCGAATTCTACAAAGAAATGATCTCTTGTGAATCAACTCATGGGTGAAAAATACAGATAGTCATGTTTCAATAATGCTGCTCAAATCTGTTTTAAAATCAAGTCTTATCGTTTAAATTGCCTCTCACTTGTGTGAAATTGGCATGAGCCAAGATAACAGCGCAAGCAATTGAGTCTTCGAGGATAGACTTTTGATTGTGGATTTCCCATCCTCTTATAACACTTCCAAAACAGAAGTGCAACTGTTAATAGTATGAAAGTAAAAGCAGCTAAAGTGCTTCCAACCACAATCTGGATAGAAGATTTTGATGTTCTTTTGACAATGGGATCTGCAACAGAAGAATACTACATGAAAAATGAACAGAAATAAAATGATATTCCTAAGAAATTGAAGAAGATGAGCAAGACTGCTTATAAAGGTTAGCACCTTGATAGCATCAAATGACTATTGAGACTCAAAAGGCATCCAGATTGTGGAAAATATGTAAATAGAAGCAAACAAAAGTGTCTCTGTATAACTAACAAATGATGCAGAACACTGTTCTACTCAGGGTATTAGAACTATCAATGCCAATCTACATCAAAATAGTGTCGTCTTCAAGTTGGCATTAGAATTGGCAAGTAATTCTAATGAAACAAAAAAAAAATGAAATCAGGATATTAAATTAACAAGGGGAAATGGATCTGCAATGATGCCAATGATTGTTGTACAACTGTAGCCACTTTGAAGAATAGCAATTGAGATGGGAATCCTAAGTGTTCTATGTCTTTCATTCTGAAAACATTCCTGACAAGAGTATTCCAGAATTATCAGAAAGTGTGGCAACTTTAGTATGCATATGTCTTAAGAATGTAATCACTCAAATGATGAGATTTATCTAGTCAAATTGTATCAGTTGAACCCTTATTGTTGAATTGTCCCCCAACTCAACCTAATCAGTGCATTCTCAAAACACTATTTCTCAGTTATCATGCAGATAGTACAGCACTATATCCAATATTCCCCTAACTATTCAAAAATTAGAGCAAAAAAAATGGTCAATTGGTAAAGAAAAAAAGCCTGTATCTGACCTTTATCTTCAAGCCCGGTAAGGTTTTGAAGGCCTGCTATCCATACATGCGTATGCAACAGAAAGAGGAGAAAAATAAAAAGGAGAGTTAATCATTATTAGCTGCTAAAAAATAGTGAGGAGAAAAATAAAAAGGAGAGTTAATCATTATTAGCTGCTAAAAAATAGTGTGACACATACAATGAAATGTAATTAGAAAGTCTAATTGCTAAGAATATAAAACAAATCAAATTTCAAAATAAAGAACAAAACAACTTTAAGTTCATTTGAGAAATGAAATTATGAAGGCTTAAGCAGCCCGCTAATGTGCTATGGACCCTATGATCAATAGCCTTCTAAAATCAAGATCAAACCGGTACAAAAATTATTATTAACAGAAAAAAACCAAAAGTGAATCTTAAATTTCATATCATCGAACACAATAAGTTAAAGAGAAAGTTTAATTCTCTTGCCTGGTCCAGGAATAAAAATCACATCTCCAGCATAGATAACATTAGGATTTTCAAGCCTATTGAACATGGCAGTCTTGTCTAAATCAACCTGAAACCTGGAACAAATTCTAAAAAGGGTATCTCCAGATTCAACCTTGTATGTCAAAACATCATCAAAACTCTTGGAACAACCACAAATGAGATCTAAAGTAACAATTTGTGTTGGGATGAGAGTCTTTTCATTTTTTTCCAACACAAATGACCCAAATTTGGAAGAGACTTTCTCCCATGTATCTCCATATTGGATTTTGTAGTCCATGTGCCAAACATACACATCATGATCATGTAGGCAGCTGCAATTAATCCCAATCAAGAAACCATCAATAGTTCTATTCACTACCTTAGGATTTACATTGAACAAAGAGGCTGTTTCTTCAAGGGTCTTTGAGGTCTCCGGAACATAATACAGTGAGGCAGGACAAGATTCAGTTGAAGATACATTACATGGAAGTGAAGAAACATGAAAACTCTGGCCTATTTTCAAAAAAGATAAGGATATCATAAAACATACCAAAAGTAAATTATATCTAGCGTCCATAAAACACATTTTTATCTTTTCATGAATTCCAAAATCACTTAAACCAAAGGACAAAACTATGAAGATTTGAAACAGGTGTACATTTAGTAGATTACACAGAGATTAAAACAAGGGTGAGAATTGTTAAAAAAATATGAATGAGTAGAAAAAATGTTCGAGTCTTCTTATATTTTGTGAGAAAGATAGAGCTACTTAACTAAACTATATGCTTGTATAAAGTTTAACTGGGTGGATTCGACTAGGTTTTAAGCTAGCAAACTTTAACAGGATAACCTAAATCTCTCAGTAACTTCTAACCAAACAGAAACAACAACAGTATAATCACTTACTACATTTTAAACTCAAGAGCATAATACCATGTCAGTTTACAATATAAAAAATCTTATTTAAAAAAAAATGATATATAAAATTTCTAGGAGACAGAGGAGGTAAGGGAGAAGGACAATAGATCTAGAAGCAGAGAATGAACAACGCAAGAAAAAATGAAATGGGAGGCAGGCAATGAGGAAAAAAAAAGTGATTTGGCAACCTGGTAGATGATTGGAGGTTGAAGATGATGTTGAAAATTGAAAAGAAGACAGTTAAGAAAGTCCAAGAAACTCATCACTTCCAGGGATTTGGTTATGATTCTTGAACAATTCAGTAAGGTGTTATTCTTGGTTCGGCCATTTGGAGTTTTGTGGCATCATTACATGTCATGAATAGTTCATAGAGATTCTCTTTGTTGTTCTTTTACAACTACATTACCACCATTCAAAACTACAAAGCCGGCTATCGCTGATTGTCTAGGCAGATAAACATCTCTTAACGATTTTAATACAAAATTTGATTCCACAAATGAAAGGCAAGCGTTTGTAGTCAAACGGTTAGAATATGGAATAATGTTATTTTTATAACCTACTCATATAATACAGATATACCATCGGTAAAAAACATAAAATAAAATATTTATTTTACATAAATTTTATATAATTTTTATCTGACTATATATTTCATTTATATAATTTAATTATAAACATAACATTATTTTAAAAGAATTATTCATAAGCAATAGACTTGTTTGGCTCTCGTAAACGTAAATTTATTTTGATGTTTAATATTTGTTTTGTAATATTAATGTCTAATCTTTGTTTTGTGATTATGATATTGGAATGTATTATGATTATAATTCAGGAAGGTATATATTTGTGTTTGATGTTTAAATCTCTCCTACAAATGCATTTTTACATTCGGCATCACCGATTTTGAATCGCCCTTCCCAATGCATGTTTACATTCCACAGGCACAAGGACCCTTCCTTCATCAATGAAGTATGAAATTGAAATATTGTTGCACTTTTACAGAGTGGTTGCTGTCCTACCTACTTTTATCATTGACATTGAGCGGTCATTTTGGGCTCTTCTATCATTAGCCCATATCTGGCCTTAAGAATTTGCTTGGAGCAGCCCATACTAAAATAATGTTTAAGATATAATATATTTATTCATATTAAACTGGCATCACATCCACCTCTATCTCATTATGGGATAGCATGTTGGCACTTCCAGACCCAAAATTAGTTGTTGCAGCAGAAGAGGAAGAAGAAGACACCGATACATAAACAGAACTGGGCCGTGATTCTGGCAACTCCATCAGAGGCTCATTCGGGTTCAGGAAAACTTGTATCACTTTTCTTATCTTAGGCCGCAATGTACAATCCGGATGCAAGCATGCAAGTCCAGAAATCAATGTTCTCTTCACTTGTTCCTCATCGAATTTTCCTTGTAGCTGCCAGTCCACACACTCGAGCAACGCATTTTTTCCATGTAAACTCCAAACATAATCCACTAAACTATTTTCTTCCAAAATTCCCCTTGATCTTCTCCCGCAAACTACTTCAATTACTACCATACCGAAACTGTAGACGTCCGATTCTGGGCTAGCCTTTCCTGAGAAGCCTACTTCTGGGGCCAAATAGCCTGGAGTACCAGCAAGCATGGTGGTTGCACAGGTATCGTTTTGAAGCAATCTTGCGAGTCCGAAATCACCTAATTGAGCATTGTAATCGGAGTCCAACATTACGTTGTTTGGTTTAACATCTCGGTGAACCACAGGGTTATCGCATTCTTCATGGAGATATAGCAAAGCTGATGCCAATCCTGTTAAGATTTTGTACCTGGTTTTCCAATCAAGAAAGCCCTTCCCAATGAAACGATCAAGGCTACCATTGGCCATGTATTCGTACACTAGGAGGAGATGCTCGCCCTCGTGACACCAACCTTGGAGCTGCACTATGTTCTTGTGCCTTAGGCGCCCTATAGTACAGATTTCTGCAAAGTATTCCCTTTCACCTGTTACAACAATGTTTAATTTTATGAGTTTTTTTTAGAATAATTCAGAATATTTAAAGATGAGTAAATTGAAAGACCTTGATGTGAGGTTGCTGAAATCTTTTTTACGGCTACAATTGAAGGAGGATTTGAAATGGTGGCCTCATAAACACTTCCAAATCCACCCTTGCCCAGTAAGTTATCCTTGCTGAAGTTGTGAGTAGCCTTTTGTAGTTGCTTGTAGGTGAACATTTTAGGAATATTAGCAGCAATTCTTGAACGTCTTTCTATATCTACTTTCTTCTTTTTCTTCTCTTTTTTATTCCTCAGGGTTCTTCGAATAAACGGGAAAGCGAACATGGCCACAATCAATAATCCCACAATCGGAACTACAATGACCAAAATGGCTTTTATGATATCCTCTTCCGATTGACCCTTGCTTTCAATTTGTATTGATGTAAACATCCAACTAAGGAGCTGATGGCTCTCAGCATGGGACCCCGTAGAGGCTGTAAAACCCACATAAACGGAGCTTGGAACTGTATCTGACATGATAATAGATTGGTCAAGAAAATTGATTAAGGGTTTGCCAGCATATCCCACAGAAACATGGAGCATCTGCTTGTATCCGTCATAATCAATTTTTATGTTAATCTCTCTTCCACTTTTGAGATCAATCCCAGTGCTGTTGAGACTCTTAGCTGCAACTGGTTTTGTTATGGTTGTTGTGTCAATGCCTACATGGTTTCCATCTGGATCAAATTCATTCATGTAAGTGTCCAGCTCCACTGCTACTTGACGAACCACGCCACCTGCTTCCATTTTTCAGAAATTAGTTAATCAATTTCTAAAACAGAAACCAATCCAATTCTTTTAAAAGCTAAATACTTATTTACCTTTTGTGGTTTCATCCATGATTCCAAGATAAGAGCCATAGCTTTTAGTTGGTGAAGAATGGTTATTCTCTGCCATGATAAACGTCATCCCATCTCCAGAACCGGTTGAATTAGGGAAGGTGGAAATCCTGACAGTGAAGGTAGTAGTAATAATGGCGGGCCAAGCTAGTACAGGTTGGTGAAATAGAACCCGACCAACTTTATCAAGTGAGTCCTGATACGATGTTGAGGTTGAATTATTGGCTTGCTGTGGCTCCGGAGTAAGACTCAAGTAGCCATTACATGCGGTCACTGAACCCATACAAATAAGGCTCCCATTGCTGCAACTATCATTTTTGAAAGATGGGAAGGTGATAGGAGTAGGAGTACTACTGTGGACGGCAGATAGTAAGGAGGCTAAGTTTAAGAAGATATAGGTGATGAGAAGAAAAAGAAAATTCATGCTTGTGTAACAGCAACTAAATAAAATAATTAAGCACCATTTTCAATACGAAAACATACACATAAACGTAGATACATGAGGTATATATATCAATGAAATTAAGTAGTGTGGGTAATGAAGCAATCTAAATTATATTCAGTTTCTTGTATTGTATGCATATCCGGGATATGAAGTTGAGTTGCATTTTCAAACTAAGAAATGCAAGTTCTTGTCCTGGCTTGCCTTAATTGCCTCGCTCTCTAATTAAGATTCCATAAATGGACAATTCCTGACCTTTTTTACTGCACAAGTAAACTTATCCACGAACTGAACCAGGAATGCAATTAATTAGTTGCTTAATTAGACATACTGTACGTATTACTAAGCCATATATATTTTTATTTGAGAATAAAATAAGGAGTTACAACATATGTATATATATATATATATATGCATTCGATAGAGAGTCCATTTTTGGGTATTTACAGTATTATTCGGTTTATAAAATATTATTATGAGTGATTAATTAATTTCAAGAATGAAATTACTGGACAAATTTCTTGAGGTTGGTGTCCATTACTAACAAATGAAAAACGGTATTATTTCAAATATAACAGTGAGGTGAGGGTGGTAATTAAGGATAAATAGAAATTAAAAGTTTAACTTATGTGATAGTTGACTTGGTAATACCGATCGATGAGATAAGTAAATTAATTTGTCAGTTCAATTTTCATATAGGTTTTATATTTTGTTCAACTCCATCCATATTATATGAAAACTGAAAAGTAGACTACGAATTGAAACTTGCTGACAGCAATATTTAATTAATAGCAACGCTAGCTGCAGAGATATGGAGACAAAAACTTACATTGAGTGAGGAGCCAGTTAATTAATTGTAAAAATTTTAAATTAACATTAATTAATGCGCCCCCCATTGGTAATTAATTTAAAATAATTAACAACTGGCCAACATTAATTAAGATTGTTCCTTAAATGGGAGGTTT
>WYDK02118171.1:34235-44369 GCA_009867345.2 Toxicodendron radicans
TTATAATATCTACTTGCTGTTTTATTATTTCTAACCTCTGTGTGCTGCATGCATTTGTGTTTTTTGTTTCTAGCCCAAATTAGATACAGAATAAAACAAAACATTCAAAGTATACAAGCATGTGTTCATATAATTAATATCAGAATAATCAACAACTTAAACCTTTTTGAGTTTTGACGAATGCTTGAATTTGATTATAGAACTTGGAAAAACAACAATTGATATATGGAAAACAAATTTTAGTAAAGAATTGGACTCGCATTTTAAAACACACAATGAAAGACATCTACATAGATATTTAGTAGAACCTGACAAAGTTTTAAATTAAATTAGAATCCATCCCTCAACTAATTAAACTACTTCAGGCACCTAAGAAACTCAGTAAATTAAAACATAAAATATCATGTCTGAATTTTGTCTACCAACAGAATTTCATAAGCAATTCTAAAACCAAAAAAAAATAATAACAACAATAAACTAGTAGTAGTAGGGTAAAATTCCCAAAAGCAGCAGAATCGAGGTCTTAGATGTAACTCTACCAAGAGTATAAAACGACAGAGATTACGAGAATCTATCAGATTTGGTATCTCCATGGCCACATATGTCGACCATTGGACTTTAGTTTCAAGAGATACATAAAGGGACAGCAGCACCCACGTCCGAAATTAACTTCAAAAACCCTCCTTCCACCCTCCTATTATGATGGCACTATTAAAAAAAAACAAACAAACAAACAATTTTAGATCTGTTAGAATACTGAATCAAATATTACCCTTTGACCTTTTAACTTACAAACATAATTTCATAATAATATAAGCTAAATCAATACACCAAAAACTTAAGCGGCATGAAACATACTGTATGTCGATGTATCAATCTGCTCTGGAAGTTCCTTTATATCCACCTCAAACCTTGCTTGAACCTACAATCAGTTGACCAACAAAATTAAGATATAAACACACGGATGATGAACAAAAACCAAAAAATGAGTAATATAGATGCTTTTCATAAAATGGAATAACACAACATAGATTTGAAACCTGATTGAGAATATCGGAGTCGGATGCAGAGGAGACAAAAGTAATTGCAAGACCCTTAGTGCCAAACCTACCAGCTCTACCAACCTGCAAGATACAGCCACTGGAATAAGCTGAATGAAAACTCAAGACACAAATTGTTTTTGACACAAAAAAATATGATAACTTAAATTTAGCCTACCCTGTGAAGATAAGTATCAGCTGAATCTGGCATGTCATAATTGATGACAATATTAACACGCTCAATGTCAATTCCTCTTCCAACCAAATCTGTGGCCACAAGAATCCTCTTGTTCCCCTCCTTGAAACCCTTGTAACGCGTCAACCTACAAGCAATTCAGTCAGCTAAAAAATCCACAACCATTAATAACTGTAAATGCTAATGTGCTTATTAAAATTTTCACAGGCAACATGGAAATATTTTCCAAAAATGTAATTTATTCTTCTTTGTGTCAACCAACCCATCCAAACAATAAAGTGAGAGCAATTTGATCGAAGATGGAACCCTTTGTATACTAAAAGAGATACTACTACAAGCCAAAATCTAGCAAGACACAGTTCAGTAATAGTGCTAGCAGAAGAAACCAGTGTTGCCGAGTTGGCCTTCAACATTGCAAACATTGTAAATAGACACTATAAATGATCAGGAAAGTGAACATTAAGTATTGAAGATGACGGTTAAAGTACTGAAACATTAGCTAAAACAAATATTAAAGAATACGATCAGGATCTCACTAAATTCATAATAAAAGAAATAACATCAAAACAAGGATAAGAACTACATATACCGCTTGACATAAAACATATACTGGATTCTTCGTTGTCTTTTGTTGAATATGTTTCAAGAGGCTCGAACTCAAAGAAAATTCAAAACCATAACACCCAAACAAGCCACATTTCTAAATGCTCAACAATCAATTTTCTGCTACTTCCACTAACAGGAAACACACAACAAAATTAGATGGAAACAAAATAAATACACCAATTGTACATAAGTAACAAAAGTTTTGCCTTTGCCAGCTATGACCAGAATGACATTTAAAGCAGCACAAAAAGATGATAAACTTTACTGAAAGCTAAAAAATGAGTTAAAACATGGCTTTTGTTTTTTGTAAATGCTTGTTTAAAACGGCTTAAAAGTAATACCACTGCAGTACACAACAAAACCATTAAAGCACATGGCAAAACAAACAGTATTACAAACTAACGTTTCTGACAAAATCAAGGCTCCTATATACAAGACTTATCATCAAAAGTCTGAGTTCTGAAACATGGAAAAACTACCAACCAAAATTATATGATTATGTCCACTAATTAAAACACCCGATACTACCATTCTAAGAAAAATGCACAAGTTAAACATTAAAAGAGCATTTGGTTTAGGTAATAAAAGATTAATGAGAATAAAAGATTACGGGAATGTTGGATTACCTTGGTAATGAGAATATCATATTACTAAAAAGTGTTTGGTTGAAAAGAATAAATTAAAAGGTATGTTATATTGATGTGTTTGGTTGGAAGGAATAAATGGGTATATGTTGGTTAGATTACTTAATTGTCTTTTTGTTTTTTTACTTATTTTTTGTTTGTTATTATTATTTATATTGTTTTAATCCCCCACATTTAGAAACTTAGCTAAACCACCCCTATAATAAAAATTTACAAATTATCAAAATGACCCCCATCCATCCAACCAGCGGCCCATCGTGGCTGTTCAAGGCCATTAAAGGCCAAATCATCAGATCTAGACAGAAACGGCCTTCGTAGATCTGGCTGTTTTCGACCATATATGCAACATTCTGGTTGTTTCCGGCCAAAGATATGCCGGAAACAAACAAATCGGCACAAGTCCGACCAGATTTGGCCGGCATTCTAATGTTTAGTCATGGCGGCAGGCGATGGTTGCCGGCGGCCAGCCGCTAGTTGAGTGGCCAAATCCGGCCACGCGTATGTGCAATTATTTAAAAGATTAAAGGCATTTATGTCTTAAAATATTTAAATATAAGGATAAAATAATATAAAAAAATTTGGAAATTGATTTTAAACTAAAGGCAATTTTGTCCTAAAATTCTAATAGTTAAGGACAAAATAGTAAAAAAAAAAAAAGATTACTAAGGTAATCTTAAAATATCTAAGAAAATGATAGTATTAAGATTAACTCTATATTACCAACAGTATCTTACTATTGGTATAATAAGATTACTAGAATGTTTTATTACTTAGTCAACCATACATAATGAGATAATAAAAAATGACACTACCCCCTTCATCAAATATGACCCCCAACCAAACACCCCCTTAAGCACACAACATCATGCAACATGGCAGTAGAATGTTTGGTTATTTGACATTGGGATTTAAATAATTGAGAATACAGAAGATCCAACATACAAACAATAATTGATAATTTCAAAAGGAATATGAAAAGTAGAGACTTAAGCCTACAAGATGATAGAAAAATATTATATCAACAAAGCCAAATTTCTGCCAACAAAGACAAATCCACGGAGCTTATTCAAACCATCTACTCAAAACAGTGGGAAATTTCCATAAACATTGACAAATACAAAAACAATGAAAAAATCAGCCAAATAATGTACAAATATTCTAGTGGTAAAATGAACAAAGAGAAATATGCACTACAGATAAACAATATATAAAACAAAATGAGAACCAAAGATGCAGACAAAAAATTGTGAAGAGACAAAGAAACAACAATTTTATTTTACTCCAGATAAATCATATGTCAAAGATGTTATATATTTATATTAATTTATTGGGAACAATTACCAAGGGGAAATATAAATCAAACCTGGATGACCAGATCTGAGAGTTTAAAAGATATACAATCAAACACAATAAAAGCAATTCACCAGAAAACCAATGTTGTTGAACATTCAAAATAATCACACGGACAATGACCATTCAGCGGAAAACTTAATACTGCACATATTTACCTCATATAATTAAGTCTATATTTAATCAGTTGGGACTTTTCACTGTGCCCTCCACATTCATTGCTATGATGGAAATCATGGCACATTCAATGCATTACATATTTGCTATAACGTTGACTTTACCTTTACTCTTCAAGGGAATTGTTGCATCTACTGGATGCAAAAAAAAAGTAAAATAAAGAGCTGAAGTAGGCTAACAACATATATAGTACTAGGCAAGAAAGTTAAACACCACCAAGTAGAACTCCTACATTTATAGAACACAAACAAGCATTCAAAAAAATTCACTAAAACAAATGGTTACAGTTGACAACTAAAGATAATTGCAAAATATGTACAAACCTTTCCTCCTGGGACATGCCAGAATGGATGCATATAGAGGGAAAATTACATTCAACAAGTAACTTGTTCAACTCCGCAGCTCTGCTCACACTTTTGACAAAAATAACAACTTGATTAAAGTCCAATGCGTCAAGGAGGTCATTCAGCTTCCGATTCTTCTCCAGCTCGCTCAATTTGATGTAATGCTATTTCAGATAGTAAATGTGAGATACAAAATGAATACCATGAACTTGTAAAGAAGCTAAAGAATAAAGCTCCTGGACACATACCTGTACAAGACCATGAAGAGTCAACTTGGCCTCGTCATCAACATATATTTCCATGGGCTGAAAGGAACAAATGTCACAGTAAATCATATTAGGAACCTTCCTCAAGTTAATGGAATCCAGTACGAAATGTATGATGGATGCACATCCCTTCAATTGAGATTCCTTCAATCTGATTTGTCTCCTTGTAGATAACTTTTTTTGTCACAGCAAGAAGGGCCACTGTTGCTAAACATATAACTTACGACAATACAGAGCACACAACTCAGAGAAGCCCACCCACCTACCCCACAACCCAAACCACCCCTCTCAACAACAGAAAATTTGAACCAACACCCAACATGTAGCCTAGCAAAAAGAAGAAAAAAAATACAAATAAAAGCCTAACTGAACACAAGTTCAGCATTATGACATATCCCACAACTTTTAGATATCCTAACAGGTTGCAACTTGTCTTTATTTCCCAATTACACACTAATCTCACCTATAAAACTGGATTTCCCGCTTTCTGATTAAAAATAGCAACCGGATAGACAAACACCAATGGCAGTATGTGGTCATGGAACCACCGCATTATAAAACTTCTATGGAAGTCTCGTAGAAAGTTGGCATTAATAAAAAAGATGGGACTTCTAAATTCAAGTAGTTCTGGCCATAAGACATTACATCTTGCATAAATTTCTTGCAGACCGGGCGGATTTCTTTGCTGAGGGTTGCTGAAAACATCATAACTTGCTTATCATGAGGAGTCATCTTGAATATCTCCTGCACATCTCTTCTCATGTCTGTAAAACACAAAAACAGACGAAGAATATAAGTGGTACTAATCACAAGATACTTACAAAAGGAATTGAGATATTCTACAATTCAAGGAAACAAGAATAATTTAGTTCAATTTTTGGGGTAGGGCTGGGGGGCATACCAAGTGATTCAAGCATCTTGTCACATTCATCAAGGATAAAATGCCTCACATTCTTCAATGAGAGGTCTTTATCTCTTGCCAGAGCTAATATTCTTCCAGGTGTGCCAACAACAATTTGAGGACATTCATTTTTCAGCAAATCTTTGTGACTTTTGATATTAACACCACCATAAAAGACAGCAACCTTTATATCAGGCAGGTATGTACTGAACCTCTCAAACTCGTGGCAGATCTGCAAAATGTGGTAATAAAAATGAGGAAAAGCGTATCAAGTCAAGAATTAAATATAAATAATAGGATTCCAGACAAAGACAAAAGAACTTGGACATACCTGATAAGCTAACTCCCTAGTATGACATAAAACAAGTGCAGTAACTTGGCCTGGGTTGGGCTCAGTTTGCTGTAAAGTTGACAGAACAAAAACTGCAGTCTTCCCCATCCCAGATTTAGCTTGGCAAATCACGTCCATGCCCAGAATAGCTTGAGGTATACATTCATGTTGCACTGATGAAGAACCAAAAGAAAATCGTATCGAAGGAACCGTTGGTAAGTAAAATATAACCTCCGTGATGAAAGGTTTACCAAACCACAATACTGCTCCGAAATCAATAGTGTGATAGTAGTATATTACCTAAAACAACATAAGAACACTATTTTAGAAAGAGTGGATGAAGTACACAAATTAATAAAAAAACCTAGCATAAGTCATGCAAAACCACACAAATTCTATCAAGTTTAGTTAAGAGGAAAAGAAACAGAGAGCCTCTCTATACAACAATGGGTTTAAAAAAGAAGCATGCATATCAGCAAACATCCCAGAACTTCTGAATCAGAAATCAGAAATCAGAAACCTCGTAAATATAATAGGTATACATTAGAAAATAAGTTAGTTTACGCAATATATGCTATTCACATATCAACCTCAATGTACACCTACGATGTTTCCACATTGTAGGCTCAAAAAACGTGAGTGACTACAACACACAATATCACATCAGCAATTATCCAAAATCCTTTAGACATGTAAAAATAAAATTAAAAGAAAATCATTAAATTCCACAACAATGAAATTTATTTGGCAAAAAGGTAGATGGTAATTTGCCTTCTGATGGATGCTCAAATCCAGAGTCCACGATTGCTCGAAGAAGCTCTGGCTTCAAAAGGAAGTCCCTGAATCCTGAACTGTGAATTCCAACATAGCCCCTGCTCACAAGGAAAGGGAGAATTTTAAATTAGTCATTAAAATTAAAAGAAATGTTTACTGCAATTTCAAGCTCAATTACTATTTCAAACTTAAAAGAGGCAACAAATATAATAAGGACATTAAAACCTTTCCAGACCCAATCAAGTCAGAATCTTGGCAAAAATAATAAACGTATATAGAAATAAAAACGAATATAGCACTGACTTCTTGGCGGCTTCGCCATTGGCTTTGGTAGCGACAGAGTCAGGAGCTTGGGCATCTTCTTCCTCATAGTCGAGAAGCTCATCCTCGTACTCGTTGTCCCTGGTCTCTCCCATCCTGTAAAACAAAATCAGAAAATTATATTAGATCTTCATTAATTAGGGTTTCGACCGTTAAATCAAACGAATCACCGGTTATAAATATCAAATCGAAAACAAATTAGGGCAAACTAGGGTTTTGAACTAAGTAAGAAAAATCAGAAAGTGGGAGGTTAAGGAGTAAATAGAGGGAAATTAAAGTTGTACCTGCTAGCCTGTTAGGAGATGGTTTGAGGTTTTAGGGTTAGGGTTTGGGGAGAGGGAAAATTTGAGAGGCTGCTGCAAAGGAAAAAAATTAGCCAAAAAAAAGGGAAAATATTTGAGAGTGAAGAGGTCGAAGAGAGAAAGAGAGCGAATTAGGGTTACGGGATTAGGAGCGTCTTTTATAAGAGGCAAATTCGGACATGTGGCCCAAAATGCCCCTAAAATTTGTTTTTTATTACCATTGTCTTCCAATGAGTTGGGCTGTTTAGCCCAATAAAACAACTCTTTTTTATTTTCTTATTTCTTAAAAAAAAAACAAAATTTGAGAATAAATAAAAGAAAATTGATTCTTGATTTAACTAAATAGTCTATAGAACAAACAATAATACTATATTTACATTACTTCTTTACATCATTCTCTTACAGTATACTCACATTCAATTAAAATATTATTTTTTTAAAATATTATTTTTTTAATTAAATATGAGTGTGATATAAGAGAATGGTGTAAGAATATAGTGTAAATGTAGTATTACTCATGGAACAAATATCGTGAATTATTGAATTTATTTGATTGAAAATATAGGTTAAGTTGGATTGGGCCAGTTGAAAGCTACCAGAACTGGGCTTAAAGCATAGCCACATACACACAAACAAGTTGACTTCTCTTTCAATTTAATCCTGATGTTTTGATTGCCAACCATTACAAACTATTACTCTACTAATTCCAATGGCTTCTGCTTCATCTTTTGCCCCTGCCCTTCCCTCAAGACCAACACTCAAACCAAGTAACAACTCCCTCTTTCTTTATTTTAACTTCTTTATTCTTAACAGTTGATTCATATATCTTGATGCACAGGGACACATGAAAAGCTTTACTGGATTCATTATGTGTCACCAAATTCTACAGCTAGTAAACTTCATTCTGTTAAAGCCATGGTTAGACTTTACTCATTTGCCAGTTTAAGCTTCTCTAAATTGATGCATCGTTTGCTACAACTATTAATTTTTTTACTGTATCAAAAATAGGCTGCAGCAAATAATGGAAACACAAAGCCAAAAAGTGTTATCTGTGCAGATTGTGACGGAAATGGTGAGCTCTGTTGGCATTTGTGGGCAGAATTTTTTTTTTAATTTAGAAATAGAAGAAAGAGTAAATGTAAATGCAGCTTATTTAGATTTATAATAATACCAGGTGCAGTTTTATGCTCTCAATGCAAAGGTAGTGGGGTAAACTCTGTTGATTTCTTCAATGGACAATTTAAGGCTGGTGATTCATGTTGGCTTTGTGGGTAATGTTACAGATTTTGTTTAATTTATTTTCATCTATTCTTGTGTTTGATTTGCTCGAGTGATTCATAAGTTTTGTTGCAGAGGGAAAAAGGATATGCTGTGTGGGAACTGCAATGGAGCTGGCTTCGTTGGTGGTTTTATGAGTACTTTTGATGAGTGAAGTATCAAGTACATACTTGTACAGACTATAGTAGAGCATTTGCATTGCCCTCAAAAAGTACCTGTTTCCACCTGCTTCTAAATTACATTATTTTTACTTGGCAAGAATTTCATGGTCATGGCAAATTCTAAATGGTTGGAGCATAAGAAATTCATGAGTGAAAGTACAGTAAATTTGAACTGAATCTTGATTTTATTAGAAATGCTTTCTGGATGTACTAGCCAGTCATAGCTTTTTAAGATTCTAACTAATACCTCTTCATAAACTCGGACATTTGTCGTTGAAGCAAACGAGTTGCCTCAGATTCAGGGTAGAACACATGAAACACATGTGACTCCTTCTCAGCTTCCACCACTCCCACCTCCTTCAATCCTTTATTCTGCAAAAACTCTGCATACATGATACCCCTTTCCTTCAAAAAATCCAACCCAGCAACATAAACCTCCACTGCTGGAAATTGACTCCATTCTTCCATACACATTTCTTCTGTCTCAAAATTACATCCAAAATAATCACGATTTGACCCTTCCGGTATGCTTAATCTCCAGAACAAATCATTCATGGCCACATGCTCACTAGCCCCATCAGCCATCTCTTTTTGAGTTCTCTTTTCACTGCCAAAATAAGGATGTATTAATAACAACCCTTTGATTTTAACATCAAGAGCTTTGTTCCTCAATGCTCTGACTGCAACATGATGTGCAATGTTCCCTCCAGCACTGTCACCTGAGAGAAACACACGAGAAATATCAGCTTGAGCAAGCCATGGTTCAGATTTTCCTTGTTGACATAACCATTCAAGCGAGGAATAACAATCTTCATAAGCTATGGGGAGGCGATTCTCCGGCGCCAAACGGTAGTCAATGGAAAGGACAATGGATTGTGATGCAACAGCGAAGTCTCCAAGGAAATAATGGTAGCCAAGCCAAGTGGTTGAGCCAATGCAAAATCCACCACCATGAAAGTAAAGGAGAATGGGAAGGGTGGTAGTCGTAGTGGTAGTGGTAATATCAGGAAGGAAAATCCTTGCAGTAATTGGCTTAGAATTGTGGATGATGACATCCTTAGACTTGTATCCAATGAATGATTCAGCTGAGGCAGGAGCTATTTCAGGAGCAAAGCGTTGAACAGAACCATCAGCAAAGACTTGAAGGAAGCCTGGTGCTTCAGCTATTATAGACATTTTTGGTTTGTGATATGAAGAGATTGAATGAGTTTATATGGTCTGTTTCGGTATCGTTCAAGAGGAATTGTTTGTGATGTTTAGGTAATTCATGTAAAGACGCATGCATTATCCACAAAATTAATGTTAAAAATAAAATAAAAAATCCTCAAAAGTAGTTTTAACCAAGAAATTGAGTTGATTGTTGTTGCACTGACATCACATCCTCGGTATTTGACAGTCACAATTTACCTAGGTCAATGATTGGTTTCGGAATTATTATAAAGA
>WYDK02118171.1:44469-59939 GCA_009867345.2 Toxicodendron radicans
AAAAAAAAAAAAATCAAATTTTAGCGTTTACCACATGCTTAGGATTATTAGCTAATGAGAAAACTTTCCCTTGTTCCCATGTCCCCGACTGGTGCAGTCTCCCAGACCTCATTCTCTTCAACATTGTGTAGTGCCTCCAAACCCAAACCGAACTCAGTTGTTTCCGCGCCGTCTGCAGCTCATCCGCTTCGTCGTCCCTCTCCCCTCCCCGAAACTCGCCCCCGTTATTATTACTACGATCCCGGAATCTCCGACCATCCTTTGCACCTCGTCATCGCCAAATCCACCGTCTATGCCTTGTTGCCTCTTTCCCACGAGGCCACTCCGTGTATAGTCAAAGTTGAAAAATAAGCAACGGAAAAACCCGAGTCCAGAACCCCTACTCTCACCGCCATTTTGAAGAACACGTTCTTGACATGTTGCCTAAGTCAGTGAACTTGCTGGAATATTGTGTTTAGGAAATTGGTAAAGGATATAGAATTGATTGGGTTCCGGATGAACATCCGAGATAGTTTAGTGGTTGGACGTATATTTTGTTGCAAAAAGTTGCCGTCTCTACGGATGATGATGAGTTAGCAGTTATGGTGTTTCTGAATTTGGAGTTGATGGTTTGGAGGAGCTGTGATAAGAAATGGGTGGATTTTTTGTGTTTTGGTTGTTTCTCTTATTTGTTTATATTTTAATTACTTTATTGTTTGGTTTATATTTTTGTGAATTGAATTGAATTTGGATAGATAATTGTGAGACCGTAATTATAAAAAATTAAAATTTAAAAAATTTTAATGATGTAACTGTTAAAATTGAAAACTATGATAAAAAAATATGAGTACCGTGGGTTGACCTATACTCTAATAGAATCAATCTGGATCCAATATTTTAAATCCATTTTAGATAGATTCATTTTAGACCCATACCTATTTAACCCGACTCACCCACATATTTTGCCAAATATAGATTTGGCCAAACCTCGGTTGAGAATATGTTGTTTAACTCATTAAAGTAATATATATATATATTACGATGATACAATGAATGAATGTGTTTTACCAATATTTTTTTTCTTTTCTAATTATATTAAAGAAATTAAAGTAATAAAAATTCTTTAAGTTGGAAAATAATAAACCCCGCGCCAGGTAGGGGTCGAACCTACGACTTTCTGCTTAGGAAACAGACGCTCTATCCACTGAGCTACAGGCGCTATTGTCTAAGTAGATAGCTCAATAACAAAATAATTTTTTTAAATAAACATTCTATTAAAAACTGTGAAATATTAAACCAATATTGTGAAACAATCTACATAATAATGAGAAAATAAAAAACTAGTTTATACGCAAGAGTAAGATTGAGATGGTTTAATCAAAATTATTAAACAGTTAAAAACCGAAGCACAATTTCAATAAACAAAAATTTTCTCCCCTTGTTTGTAAATATTCTTCCATTTATGTCCACAAGTTCAGCTGTTTCAACTGAAGTAATGCAAACACTAATTTTAATAATCTTATAAAAATAAAATAACTAAATGTATGGACACTCATATAAGCCAATCGCATCAGTTTACATGAAATTAATAATTTCTACAAGAACTTTCATCCACGTCTTGAGAGCTAAGGAGTCAAACATACAACAGCCTGTACGCAACTAATATCAGTAATGTCTGAGTAAAGAGAAAAAGGCAGCAACAGCCAACAGGGGAAAAAGGGTGGAAATAAGAGCAAAGATCCATCCCTCAATTCTTATGGTCAAGAGATTACAAAACTATTTGGCTACTTGCTCTAAGACAGGAACTTCCTTCCACTCCTTTTTCAAAGTATTACTTTGCAAAGGAGGAAGCGAGAACATGCTCACAGTTGAGCTTCCACTTCGAATCACCTTCAAGACACGCAGCGCCGACATTGTCAGCTTCATATACATGCCTTCCATGTTCTCTATATCTGAAAGTTCTTTGGGAACTGTGAGAAGCCTCTCTTTATTTTCTGCCGAAGTATTTGGGTCACAGCTCGCTTTCTCTTCAGTTGCTTCAGACGAGGATGACGGTTCATTCTTGGAGAAAAGATGATCCAGCATTGTCTCACACTCCTTCACAAGCTTGTTAAGCACATCAATTGTATTGAATGGCTGTTGCAATACCTTCTGGATAAAGGGCAACCGAATAAGAGCACCGCTTCGCTTGTCGTATTTCTTTAATATTTTGACTAGCCCTGTACATAACAAGTCAGGATTGGGAAAGGTCACAAGTGGGTCAAACCATAACAATATTCTTTGCTACAAACCACAGTATATACTCATCTTAAAAACAACTTTTCTTTTCCTTTTTCCCTCTTAGTACATGCCATCATAGGACAAAAATTGCACTCAGAAATCCATTCACTCCTTGCAACTAATTGATTTTAATCACAATAAAGTCAGCCACTAAGGACTCAGCACTACATATTCCGCTCTAATTATAAGCCACTTGTATTACAACAGATGCATTGGCATATGGGCAAATTAAATCTATTCTTATCAAGTATGGACCTTTTTCTAACTTTAACAGTATCCATCCTACTTCTCTTTGAGCAAAATTAATCCCATCACCAGAGGGAATGTATTAAACCCATTTGATTGGCATTAAACTGATGAGAAAATTAAAGTTAAGCTATGCCATCCAACTAATGTCAACCCAACAAAAACCATATCCAAAATATTCTAACATCACACCATCAATTTGACCAGATGCAATATTCTGTAAACCAGGCACTGGTAACTGCTCAAAAGCTATATGCCTTTAAGAGATGCATTCACAAAACCATCCAAGTAATAAATCATTTGAATAGCAGCACAGCCTTTTGTGTGTGTTGTGCCTGCGCAAATTTGATTGGCAAATACTACCAAGCACATCCAAGCAGGAATAGACCTCCCACTAACTTTTAGGAGGAGATGCAATTAGCCTCGTAGGACATCAGTAACTGAAATAAAGAGACCAAGATAAAGAAATATACCTGTGTAATTAAGGGCACTGTAATTCTCCAACAAAACCATCTCCCCATGAAAATCTACAATTTCCCTTCCTACTTTCATCAACTCTTTATCTGAACCCTTGGCCTTTGCTACCCTATCTTGCAACTCCTGCATTTCAACCACAACCCAATAAATATTTCAAATCCCAAACTCCTTCCTCAACACATGATGCTCTATACAACTAAAAACACATCCCACAAATTTGACAAAAAAAAAAAAAAAGAAATTTTTTGCAAAAGCATCAATCAGATAAATACAAACTTTCTAACTAACATATTCCAGGGACTTAAACAACTAAAAACAGAAAATAAAACAAAAATCCCATCTAGTAAATTTGTAAACAACAATTCAATAATATTAAAGGTAATGATTCAATTTTTAACAGGAATTGTAAATACCTTCCATTTGATAACGTATTCCTCTTCTTTTTCAACAAAAAAGGCATTAAACTTCTCCATCTCATCCTCCAACAACTTGACGAATTGATTGACACGCTTGGCCTCCTCAGTCTCCTCGTCGCAATCTCCGCCATCCGGGTCCTCTAATCTGGGGCGTTTGTTACTAGTCTCCCCATGTTTCGGATGGATGAGCTTCAGCTGCTTCTTCAAATCCTTGTAGGACAAAAACTTGTCTCGCCAATCAGGTAATGTCTCTTCGATCAATATGCTCATACTCTTCCAAAATTTCATGGTCCTAATAATAAAAATCCGATGAAATATTCCGGTGATTGAAGAAGTTGTAAGTTGTAAGATGATTAAAACATAACAGAACATAAAGTTGTGTTTTATTCATGTTGGTGGAATTGGAATATTCGTTAGAGCAGAAAAAGAATATCCTGTGTGTTCCGCAGACTCTCTTTTCAAGTATATCTTTTTAGTTTTATTCTTCTAGTTTTTCTGTTTGATTATTCTATTATAAGCTATACTAATACTACAAATACAACAAAAATTATTTTTAATTTCAATTCAATTAATCATATTATATTATATGAAAATTATTATTATATAAAAATAGTATATATGTAGTATTATACTATGTTATACTCCTAGTAACACATCACTTTTTTTTATTTAATTTACTCTAAATTATAAATTACACACAAAAAATTATATAAAAATTATGAATATAAATTGCTCTATGTTTATCTTATGAATAATGTTACGAATATTGAATATTTGTATTGAAAAATTACAATGAATAATATAAAATCATCCACATCATTTAGTTTTATATATTCTTAATCTATAATGATTATCCATAAATATAAACGACCTTCTACTAAATTAAAATGATCATCCAAAGTGAATATCTGATCATCCAAAAAATTTAATCACCACTTAATGTCCACCCATATTAGAAACGGATATCTAATAAATATGAACCAACATCTTAAAAATATGGATGTTGGTCAATGACAATGTTTGTAACGATGGTCCGTCCATTGAAATCGCCCACTACAAATACTGCCATAAGGGCCGGTGGCAGAGTTTGGGACATGAATTAACATCTTAATTTAATGCAATGCGTTGATGATAAGGTTACTGTTGATTGATCTATACATGACAAGATCACTGATAAACATGCTATCTATCAATTATTATATGCATGAAACTAGTTGGTAGTTACAGAAAAAGACAATTGAATGACTGAACAACTCCTGAAAATTAAAAAAATTCAAAGGGAAATGATAACCCACTACTTTATATTTACCTTTTCTTTCTTAATTAATTAATATTATATATATAAAATATTCTCATACATTATTATATATTAAAAAGTGATTAGATAAAAATTTATTTTTTATTTTAAAATCAATCAACCATCTTTTATTATATAATAATATATATATATAAATAATTTATATATAGTATTATTGTTTTTAATTTTTTATATTGGGTGACAAACATTTATTTGAAACAAGGATATGAACATGTGTCTATATTGTACGCCTGTCCATTACCACTAGACTTTCATCCATATATAAGGAATATGTGTCCAGTGGACATAGACGAGTGTCCCAACAATCTGGACACATGTCTACAGTTTAATGGACTGACGTTCATTACAAAAATGTCATGGACAATCGTCCATATTTTTGGAATGCTCGTCCATGCCCACTAGATGCCCGTTCCTGACATATGGATGAGTGTCTGATAGTTATTTTTTGGACAGCTTTCCATTCACTATAGACATCTGTTTCAATTTGGTGGACGACCGTCCTGGATTGAGGATGCGTAAAATTAAATGACATGAACAATTTTACATCATTTAGTGTAATTTTTCAGTACAAATATTTGATGTCCATAGCATTACTCTTAAGTCATTGGGTAGTAGCCGAATATGAATTATATATTTATAGTTGACATCCTAAATTTATATAATATTTCACTACAATAAATTATATAATCTAATATTTATGTAATTTTAGGACTAATTTTTTTAATTAAAACTTTCTATTTTTATATATAAAATATTGAGATAATTATCATTAAGAAAATTTGGGATGTGTAATAAGTTTGAATGTGCCTGCATTTTGTTTTCTAGTCATGTCAAAAAAGAAGGGTTTAATCTTTCAAATATGACGAAATACTTTCGTCGAACTAACAGCTGTTAATTAAATACTAATTTTGAAATAACATTTTTTATACAAAAACGAAAAATAAACTTAAGATAAAATTAAACTAATTTTATTAAAAAAATATATCATCCTTATACTATATTTTAATGTCAATACAATTGGTTAGAATAAGAGATCTATCCAAATAATTTGAGTGCAGGACCCAAAGGGAGTAGATGCAATTATCTCTCAAGTCAAAATAAAATCATCACTCCACAAGCAATCAACGCGGTTTCCTTTCGGCACTTGATCAAGTAAATGGAAGCCGTTGGATCAAGAATCTCTCGACAATCGTCCTTAACACACTACCATATTAAAAATAAAAATAAAAATAAAAAGCGGGAAAGAGGAAAAAAAAAGTCTGGGTCCTCACAAGTCACAACTTCTCTAAGAAGGCAACAGTTACAGACTCAGGACAGCAGTTGAGAGGTATAAATAGGAAAATAACACACGCTCATTTCATTTCCTTCACTGCACTCAACTCAACTCTTAACAAACTCAAATGCTCCCGCGCCTTTACTTTATCTGATTGTCTCCTCTTTGATCGCCTTTACATTCTCCAGGTTTGTACTTTTTTTGTTCGGAGAGTTTCAGTTAACTTGTGATTATGTTTTGTTTTCAAATCTTCAAATTTCTTGTAGCGAGTCAGTGGGCGTTAATTCAATTCTGTTTGGTTGCCGAGAGACTGTACGGAAATGAATCTTGCATTCTGTTTTGTTATTGATTGTTCGGTATTTTGAATAATGAGATTTTGCATGTAAAGAAAAGATACGTTTACTTTTACTTTCTCTGCTCACCAAAATTAAGTTTAGCTCCATTTTAATTGATATTTGTTTGTAGCTTTTGATCAATATGTTTTATTATGGTTGTTGGGAAAGCTCGTGAAAGAAAGAAGATAATGAATTATATGCTTGCGGTTCTTTTATTTAAACATTAAAGAGATATTATTTATTAGTGTATAAAGGCATGGTGGACTGGGATCTTTGCTTATCTTGGCTTAAGCTAACTGTTTCCATATCTATTTCCTTTTTTTTATTTTTTATCATTTACTCGTTATGACCTAATTATTTCTTAATTGTTCTGGTCAACCGGAACAGATTTATTTGTTTTTGCTTTGATTATGGAGTCGAATTGGAATAACTGTTAATCTGCATGATATCAGGGTTATAATGCAGGCTTTTGGTTTTTTCGTCGGGTATATGTTTGCAGATTTTACTTCATTTTGCGAATTTAACTTTTCTGTGCCAGATGGGGCAAGAAGGAAGTGGAAAGAACACAGTGGTCACTCAAGTTAGTTTTGGTGGATTTGACAACGATGTTAAAGCAAAAGAACTTACAAATTACTTGCAACGTGACGTTGGAGATGTGTGGCGCTGTAGATTGAAGACTTCTTCAACCCCTCCAGAATCCTATCCAAATTTTGGTATCATTAATACTTCAGAAATTCAAAGCACTGATGATTTTAAGAAGGTGGAGCCACACGCCTTTGTGCATTTTGCCTCGCCTAAATCTGCAACTGGGGCAGTGGATGCTGCAGGCCGTTGTGAGCTCTTTTTCAAGAATCGAGCACTGAAGGCCAGTTTGGGCCCTGAAAATCCATTCCACTTGAATATGAGGAGGAGGACTACGATTCCCTTCAAATTACCTGATGTATGTGTTGAGATTGGTACATTAGTTAGCCGAGATGAGTTCTTTGTTGGTTGGAGAGGACCTTCGGCGGGGGTTGAGTTTTTGGTGGATCCTTTTGATGGAACGTGCAAAATTTGTTTTTCAAGAGATGTTGCTTTCTCTTTCAAAAGCTCTACTATGCATGCTGTTATTAAATGTGATTTTAAGGTTGAGTTCTTGGTGCGGGAGATCAATGAGATCAAGCAGTATTCAGATTTGTCCTATCAAGTATTTCTATTGCAGCTGGCTTCTTCACCTTTGGTCTGGTACAGAACCGCTGATGATGATATAGAAGTAACAGTACCATATGATTTGTTGGATGATGATGATCCTTGGATCCGAACCACAGATTTTACACCTAGTGGCGCTATTGGTCGGTGCAATTCTTATCGAATTTCTGTCCCTCCCCGTCATGGTGGAAAGCTAATTAGGGCCATGAATTTCCTTAGAACGCGTAGGGTGCCAGTGGAGTGCCTCAAGCGGCCACTTAAGATCAGAGATGAACCTGACTTTGGGACGCTCATGACAGATTCTTTTTTTTGTATTCATCGTAGGGATGGCATAGACTTTGAGGTAATGTTTTTGGTGAATGCTGTCATGCATAAAGGAATATTCTGCCAACACCAGCTATCAGATACCTTCTTTGATATACTGAGGAGCCAACCTAAGGAGGTAAATATGGCTGCACTGAAGCACATATGTTCTTATAAATGGCCCGTGTTTGATGCCTATAAGAGGCTGCAAGTTGTGCAAAAATGGTTACTCAAGAATCCCAAGCTTTATGAGATTCCTAAGCAGATGAATGACATTGTAGAAATCAGAAGGTTGGTTATTACCCCAACCAAAGCATACTGTCTTCCCCCAGAAGTTGAACTCTCCAATAGGGTTCTTCGGAAATATAAAAATGTTGGTGATCGGTTTTTAAGAGTCACCTTTATGGATGAAGGCCTGCAGACAATGAATGCAAATGTTCTTACTTATTATGTTGCTCCAATTGTGAAGGAAATCACATCAAACTCCTTCCCGCAGAAGACACGAGTATTCAAGAGGGTGAGAAGCATTCTAATGGATGGGTTCTATTTATGTGGTCGCAAATATTCCTTTCTAGCCTTTTCATCCAATCAATTAAGGGATCGTTCTGCCTGGTTTTTCGCTGAAGATGGGAAGACAAGTGTGTTCAACATTAAAAGTTGGATGGGAAAGTTTGTCAACAAGAACATTGCAAAGTGTGCTGCCAGGATGGGCCAGTGCTTCTCATCTACATATGCAACAGTAGAAGTACCATCAATGGAGGTTAATCGTGATCTTCCAGATGTTGAGAGGAATGAATATGTTTTCTCTGATGGTATTGGTATGATCACTCCTGATCTTGCCATGGAAGTTTCAGAGAAATTGAAATTGGACATGAACCCACCACCCTGTGCTTATCAGATCAGATATGCTGGTTACAAAGGGGTAGTGGCCTGTTGGCCAGCAAAAGGTGATGGGATTCGACTGTCTTTGAGGGGAAGTATGAACAAGTTCCAGTCTAACCACACTACCTTGGAAATATGCTCATGGACTAGGTTTCAGCCTGGTTTCCTAAATAGGCAGATAATTACTTTACTTTCAACATTGAACATTCCCGATGAGACGTTTTGGCAAATGCAGGCCTCTATGGTTTCTAAACTGAACAAAATGGTCATGGATACTGATGTGGCATTTGAAGTCTTGACTGTATCCTGTACTGAGCAAGGAAATACGGCAGCAATGATGCTGAGTGCAGGTTTCAAGCCTCAAGCAGAACCTCATTTACATGGAATGTTAACCTCTATAAGAGCTGCCCAGCTTTGGGGTCTTAGGGAAAAGGCTCGGATATTTGTTCAGTCTGGGAGGTGGTTGATGGGCTGCTTGGATGAACTTGGGGTATTGGAACAAGGTCAGTGCTTTATCCAAGTGTCCAAGCCATCTTTGGAAAACCGCTTTGCCAAACATGGCTCCAGATTTACAGAGACAGGAAGCAATTTGGAAGTTATTAATGGATTTGTGGTCATAGCAAAGAACCCGTGCCTTCACCCAGGAGATATAAGGATTTTGGAAGCAGTTGATGCCCCGGGTTTACACCATTTATATGATTGCCTTGTTTTCCCTCAAAAGGGTGACAGGCCCCACACAAATGAAGCTTCTGGAAGTGACCTTGATGGGGATCTCTACTTTGTCACTTGGGATGAAAATCTTATCCCCCCTGGTAAGAAGAGCTGGCCTCCGATGCAGTATCATCCTGCTGAGGTCAAACTTTTGTCACGCGCAGTTAATCATCAGGTAGCTTTTCACCTTCTTAGAATGTTATCACTAAACTTCTATAACTGTGTGTTTTATTCAAAATCTGGTTATTTATAATTATTTATTATTGACATCATATAATAATTATTCATGCTACAAACATTCTTTTCGTGTTATCTTTCTTTGTAGCACCAAGGTGATTAAGATAATGCTGCAATTGCATACATATCTTGGTTAAGCCAATGCCAAGTACTGACGTTTGTTTTAATTTACATCTGTGGAGCCTGACAATGTTACACCCAACAAAACAGATGAAATTCTGTGTTACTATTTATTTAGTTCAAAATTATTGTTTCCTGGTGTATCAGTAAGTCATTTGACCTGGTCACTTAGTACAAAATAGGTAGCTCAATAATGTAATGGCACTATTAGGGATAATACGGTGGCATCATGTGGTTTTCAAAGTGTTTTGCCAGACATTGCCAAGTGCTACATTGTTGGTGTAACCTCAGAAATTTCAACATAGAAAAGTGAACGAAATTATGTTCATGAAATTAGATGATAACAAAACTACATTTGATTTGATGAAATCAGATAATCCTACAATAGCATGTCTGGCCAAAGTAGCTTTTAAAGGTGGGTTATGGACATTTTCTGATTTCATACAGAATCTTCAAATTCTTATTTAGTTTATAATTAGTCTTGTTGAGAGTATAACTGTAGAACTCTCTTAAATGTGCTACGGTTCTAATCATGTTTATTTTACAGGATATAATAGATTTTTTTGCAAGAAACATGGTTAATGAGAACCTAGGTGCAATCTGCAATGCTCATGTCGTTCATGCTGACCGCAGTGAGTATGGGGCACTGGATGAGAACTGCATCATCCTAGCAGAGTTAGCTGCCACAGCTGTTGATTTTCCCAAAACTGGGAAAGTTGTAAATATGCCGTCACATCTGAAACCAAAGATGTATCCAGATTTTATGGGAAAGGAGGAGTATCAATCATACAAGTCAAGCAAAATATTGGGTAGACTTTATCGACATATTAAAGATAATTATGATGAAGACATTTCTGGTTCAGCCATGGTAAACTTTAAACCTGTTGAAATCCCCTATGATACAGATCTCGAGGTCACTGGATCCATTGATTTCATTGCTGATGCTTGGGATAAAAAATGCTCCTACAATGGCCAACTGCTTGGTCTTCTGGAACAGTACAAAGTTAATAGGGAAGAAGAGCTGGTCACGGGGCATATTTGGTCTATGCCAAAGTACAACAGCCGGAAGCAAGGAGAACTGAAGGAGAGGCTCAAGCATTCTTACAGTTCCTTGAGAAAAGAATTTAGGCAAATTTTTGAGAAGATGGACTCAGATTTTGAGCAACTTTCTGATGCTGAGAAGATTTTATTATATGAACGTAAGGCCTCGGCTTGGTACCAGGTCACTTACCATCCAAAATGGGTGAAGAAATCATTTGACTTGCAAGAGCTAGATGGCGCTAGGAATGTAGTCATGTTGAGTTTTGCCTGGATTGCAGATGATTATCTTATTCGGGTCAAGATTAGGAATCGAGGAATGGAAAATGTTGACCCTGCCAAGCCAGTCAACGCTTTAGCAAAGTATCTTGCTGATAGGATGTGACCAGCATTTGAAGCTGTTGACAGCTACTGTTTGTGGCTGTAACAGGGTTTATAGGCTGCAAGCCACTCTGCCATTGTTAAGGGCAAGCTGTCATGTGAGTTTTTTATGGCAGTACTGCTTTGGAACTATTAATCATGAATGCTATGATGTATATTCTCGATTATAATCAAATGTTTTCCAATAAGATGCTATGTTTGGAAATTGTAATACTATGTTTTTGTCGTTTGGTTCTGAATCTGATTAGGTTGTTGGTTGTCTTTAAGTTGCATACAGGTAATTCTGCGATTGACCTGTTTTTGCTAGTGAACTACTATGAAATTTTATTATATGATGCCTCCTTAATGATAGGAAACCCATGAGATTCATTCTTTTTTATTTTAGCTGTTGAATACATGCATAGTTGTCCTTTTGGTTGATAGTCAATGAAGTACTGCCCCTTCAAGTTCTTCACCATATAGATGATGCTTTAGAATGAGAGCGTATGCGTTTGATGATTGACCTGATTCCTTTTACCTAAGCTATTTCCGGAGGTGAAGGATTAAATGCAAGATTATTTGTCAGTGATGCTCCTGCAAAGCAACATCTTCTCAAGGCTTGAACCTATAGTTGTCAGCCTTGCAACTTTTACCCCTTTTGACCATAAAGTTTCATGGGGAATGATAGTGAATTTACATGAGAATTGAGTTTGTAATTGCTAATTTTACATTTTAAACATGAATATATTGCTGGCTATCACAGCGAAACCTTCATGGAGCTTACTTATTGCTACTGTTTCTGTGTCTATCAAACGGCATGCGAAATGAAAGGTTCCGCTCTTCAAATGCATGGTGACAGGTATAAGATTAGCTCCTCCTTGTGCCTTGAATCAGAGACTAAGAAGCTTGGCTTGATGCATATGAATTAATGTTATGATGCAGAACTTTTCCTACTCTCTTGATAAAGTGCGGTTGAAAATTATTACCTTACTTTAGAGTGACTTTTAATGAGTTTGTAGAGATTGGCAGCCTCTTCTCCTCGTGCAGACTGACATTTTTTCCCTTTTTTTTTTTCAAAGGTTTGGTGAACAATGGTTTCTGGTGTCCCAAACTTGGAGGAATTTCATGCTGTGGCGGCGTTCCATCCCAACTTCCGGTATGGTTCACTCTGTCTAGTCCAGTTCAACTTAATTCCTATGAATTAGTCCATTCGAATCCAATTATAATCCCTAAGCATAATCTTTTAAGTGTCCTAGGAAGATAAGAAACCCAGGATGCCCTGCCTAACTTGTGAAAATGTGAGTATCAGAAGGCAAGGCAATGAGATATGTTTGATTAGATGCATAATGTATTCAAGATCTGCCCACCATGGAAATTAAAACTTAGTACCAATGCATTACTCATTCCATACATGGATTGATTTGGACATCTCAGGAAAGGCTAAATACAAGGGGGTCCAGATTATAGTAATTGAAATGAATTCATCAATCTACCCATTTATTTAGATATTCTTAAAAGACTTACTGGATAATATGGTAGATGTAATTAGGATTTGATTAGAGAATTTGATTTGGGTAATTTTCTTGTAAAGAAGGAGACCACCTTTAATTGAATGAATGACTATATAATTTACTGCTGTAATTAGAAATGAAATTAAAAGAGAAGAAGGAGAAGAAGATAAGTAAAAGCATGCATCAAATGCAACTCACCTAACCCATTTGATTTTAATTTGTTAAGTGAAAGCAGCACAACTCAACTCAACTCAAGTAGCTTTCGTAGTAACAGCGATGGCATTAATGATGAACCAACCACTTAATAACTAGAGCTGTCCTCTTAATGTTAATAATAATGTGTGTTTGTCAGCTACGACTTTGGAAGTGCTGGACCATTTATCATCACTATCGTGCATAGTTACTCTAAAAAAGCTCTTGTGGACTCCCAATTTCGTATAAATATAATAGGCGAAAGTTTATATATTTAATATCACAGTGTTTTTAATCTCCATGGCTCAACCATAAAGATAAAGGGTCCTTTTGACAGCTCAATTATAAAACGTAATGACTTCCATTTATTATTTCACATTCAAGTAGGGAGAAATTTGGGGGTTGGAGTGGACCATGCGCTTCCCATAAATAAATAATTTTTTGTTGTAAAGACATGTGGATCTACCTTTTGACAGCATTTTGTAAATGCTTGCTAAATGTCAGGTTTTGGGGGCGGCAAGATAAGTATATAAACCCCTTCACTCCTCAATAATTTTGCAGTACATACTGATATGAGAATTAAATCAATGAGAAAGAAATAACACTTCAGTCCTTCTATTTTCATCTATTATGTTTTAGTCCTTACTATGATGAATTGGGGTTGAGCAGAAGTTCTTGACAATATGGTTCACGTAATTAAAGTCAGAAAACACTTGACTTGAGGTTGAGAAAATAGAAAGTTTAAGGGAGGAAAATGACATTAATTAATAAGACTTGCTTAATTAATTTCAACCAAGATTTGTACAAGTAGCAATTATCATTATTCCTTTTATTTTCAGAAAGTAACAACCCACCACTTTCGGCTTCGGAGACCTGCGTCAACTCTAGTAGGTAACACATAAATCTCATTCCAAATTATTAATTAATTGATAAGAGTTCTCAGTGACTGCAAATCTATATATGTAACTTGTGTTATTAAAATCATACATCAATCATCTTTCTGATGAGTTTAATTTTGAGCTGGAAATTAATGTACTTTGGATATAGTAATTATTTGCATATGCTGCAGAGATATACATATACCTTACATATAACTATAAGCTATATATATATATATATATTCTGATCATCAAGGACACAGATAATTAAGGATATATATATATATATATATATATATATATATATTCTGATCATCAAGGACACAGATAACTTCCTAAATAACCAAACTAGAAGGACAGTTCCAGTTTAGTAGTTCTTCGATCATTTGCATTGCAACTCTATCTTCATCATGATCCGCTCCAATTCCATTTGTGTCTTCAACTTGAACACTAGTTGATGATGACATTGATGTTGTACTTGTATCTTCCAAAACTTGATGTGCCTTCTTCTGTTGGCCGAGCTCAACCCTCATCACCCAACTAGAGCTTGAATGGGATCCAGCACGCTTTTGCCACACGCCAATATGAGAATTATCATTGTCAAGCCTGAGGCAGGTGAGTGAAGGTGATAAGTCTTTGCAACACTTTTTAAGCTTTGTGTTGAGAAGTTCAGAAAGACCCTTGGAAGGAAATGGAGAGTAGTTATGATGATCAGAATTACTGTCTTTGCCTTGTTGAGTAGTAGTCTTGGGTACAGGAAAATTGGTCTTGGCATTTTGACCATTCATGAGAATGGCAGCTTGATCATATGCTCTTGCTGCAGCCTCAGCAGTCTCAAATGTGCCTAGCCATACCCTTCTCTTCCTGTAAAAGTAATGTGCATAGCCAAATATATAGAGAGAAAATCAAAATTAATGTGTTAGGAGCAAGCAATAATGTTAGTGGGTGAACTTACAGTAAAGGATGGCGAATTTCAGAGACCCAAGAGCCCCACTGGCGTTGCCTGACGCCTCTGAACTTCTTTGATTGTACCATGTTTTTCATTGAATCTTGGGGGTAGAGAGATCATAAATAAGAGAGATCTGCAGAAATGAGTTGTATCAATGAGAAGTGCATTATGTACAGAGTACAATATATGTATAGCCTGATGAATTGTCGGTGAAACGGCATAAAAGTCTTAAGTAACTAGTACTTGCTGCAATTAAGATTTCACCTACGCAACCATGATAAAACCTTATTCATAACCACAAAAATAAATGCATAACGTGCTATACACCTTTCTCTCTTCTCTCCCCACAAATTTATCATTTAAGTAAATATTATAACTTCAGCTGCCCAAAATAATAAACAATAAAGACTTTGTCACCATGTAAAAACAAAAAAAAATTTCTTAATTTAGTTGGAGGTTGAATATATATGATTTAGAGTTCATGACAGATTAATTATGGAGTTGCAGATAGTCAGCCTCTTTAATTAGGGGATGAAATGTCAGCTTTTTGGTTGGGAATATATATATATATATATGGTTCTTCATCGATCGGACAGACCTTGTGTTTTATAACAGAAGTCGTCATAAATTATAATGCCTTTGTTGGTACGGTAAGGGCAAGGCTTGACACAAAGTTCTATACGCATTTCTATTTCCTGAATAATATTTCCATTTATATATATGTTTGTGATTGAGGCATTTGCCACAAAAGCAGAAACTGTTAACGTAAAGAATACT